>JAYMTP010000069.1:0-50706 GCA_036897365.1 Geranium brycei
TTCTTTCCTTGTAAGAGTTTCCTTAATTGTTGGAGATCTTTCTTTCCTTATTCCCTTTTTCCATATCTTCGTTGATTCTTCAATGCAGCAATACAATATATTTCCAGATCTCATGCGCAATCACAGCTTTCCAAAAACAATGATATGAGTATATACTGAATATTTTCCTATTTAAGGAAACTCTTTGGCGTCCAAGATGTCGAGCAAGACGTCGCAGACATTGTCTTGACATCTTCCAGAATTATTCGTTCGACATCTTTCTTACCTAAAAAATGCGCCAATATATATAGTAATAACATACATATATATATTAATGTACTTAAAGACAACTCACATTATGTTTGTAAATCATGATAAACCCAACAACCCTTCAATGAATCGGTCATCTTATAGCCAATTCATCAATCAAACCATTTCTAGTTAATTGATTTACCTACAATGTATTTTAAATAAAAAATTAATGTTAATATATATATATATATATACACATATATTTGTTCTTTCATATCAGGCAAAAGTCACATGAGAAAATAAATCATATTTCGATGTGTATAATCTTGACTTTAGATATAGTATAGTTCACAAGTTTAATATGTCAATACCTAATTGATATCAATGAGATGATAATATTATTTAGCCCCCTTAATTGAAAACCTGTGTTTTACACTTTCTAAGTTTCAAAGGTTTTATGGTATCACTCTCGGTTAATTTTTTTCAAAAATTCTGTTATTTATTTTTTTAAATGTCGAAAATAGTTTTGTGTTAAAAAACAAATAAAATTTATTCTGAACTTTTTTTAAAGTGAGGGAAAACAAAATTAATTTCAGTATTAATTTGAAAAAAACTTTTTTGAACAAAATTTTAAAAATAAAAAAGGATGTTTAAATTTTTTTCTAAAAATTTTTCTCTATAATTTTTAATTCAAATATCTAAAACTCTACAACTACTTTAAAAATGCATTGTTTAATTTGGCTTAATCCAAAATTCCAAATGCACCAACCACGAAATACTAGTATCAGCGTTGAGTTGGTAAAAGCTTTGGGTTAGGCAACATAGCAACAAAAAACTATATATTATACAAAATCTCGGTCACGAGTCAACGCTCCATCGATGAACTTGCCATTGATTCTCAAAAGTCAAAACTTAGACATGGCATCAAGAAAACAAATACAAAATCAGCTCAGTATCTGGAAAGAATCAAACACCAATCATGTTTCGGATTGCCATTCACGATCACAGACTCGCTGTTCCAAATTCTCCAATTCGAAGCAAAAGCAATGTATACACTCAATTTTTCTCCCAAATTAGGCCTCACCCACTAAAGCTCTGATTTTTCGAAGTCAACGCGTCCCAATTTTCAAATCCTCAACTGGGTTTTGCTTCGATTTCAATGGGTTTTCTGGGTTTCTTGTCATTTTCACAAATTTGTTGTCTTCTATGACGATGACGATGATGGGTTCGTGCCAGAACCTGAAAATGATGTTCTTCGTGTTCTTTACTTGTTTTCTGTATCTCGTATCAGCACTCGACACCATTTCAGAGTCTCAGCCCCTCAAAAATGGTGACACTCTGGTTTCTTCTGGAGGGGTCTTCGAATTGGGTTTCTTCAGAAATGGAGATTCCCAGAAACACTATTTGGGGATTTGGTACAAGAAAATCTCCACCGAGAGCGAAACCGTCGTTTGGGTCGCAAATCGAGACCGCCCTTTATATAATTCCTCAATTGGAGCTCTGAAGCTCACAAAGTTTGGAACTTTATTGCTTGTAGATGCTTCGAACACGACAATCTGGTCTTCGAATTCTTCGGACACCAACGTTGCTGTCCCAATTGCCCAAATTCTTGATTCTGGAAACCTAGTTGTGAGAAATGGTGATGATGATCAATCTGATGTTCTGTGGCAGAGCTTTGATTATCCTGGGGACACCCTTTTGCCAGGAATGAAGTATGGGATCGATTTCGCGGCTGGCCGGAACAGGTTCCTGACCTCCTGGAGGAGGCCTGACGATCCGGGCACGGGCGAGTACTACAACAAGCTTGACCCTAATGGTTTGCCTCAGTTTTTCCTCTACAAAGGGTCAGTGGTGCAGTTCAGGTCTGGCGCTTGGAATGGCCTGAGGTTCAGTGGCATGCCCAATCTCAAGCCAAACAACATTTACAAGTATGAGTTTGTGTTCAATGACAATGAGGTCTACTACACATATCAATTGCTCAACAACTCGCTCGTCTCGAGGTTCATGTTGAGCCCTCTTGGTGTTTTACAGAGGTACACTTGGATTGACAGGACTCAGGGTTGGGTTCTGTACTTGACGGGGCAGATGGACAATTGTGACACTTACGCGCAATGTGGACCGCATGGGACTTGCAACATTAATAACTCGCCTGCCTGCGAGTGCCTGAGAGGGTTTGAGCCTAAGTACCCGAATGATTGGGAGAGGACGGATTGGTCTAATGGGTGCGTGAGGAAGGTTGCTTTGGATTGTGGGGAGGGCGAGGGGTTCTTGATGTACCCTAGCGTGAAATGGCCCGACACTAGGAGTTCTTGGTATAATAAGACAATGAGCCTTGAGGAGTGCAGGCTGTTTTGTCTGAGGAATTGTTCGTGCACTGCTTATTCGAGTTTGGATATTAGGGATGGAGGCAGCGGGTGTTTGGTTTGGTTTGGCGATCTTGTTGATATCAGGAATTACCCCGAGAACGGGCAGGACATTTACATTCGAATGGCTGCATCTGAAATAGGTAACGTTTTTTTAACCTTAACTTGGTTTTGTGATTCATGTGACTTGATGTTGCTAATTTGTGAATGTTTTGGACTTGTGTTAGGGTTGGCAGAGGCGTATAGTACCAAAGGGAAGAGACGGCTCAAGATCATCCTCGTTCCCGTGTTATGTTCATCAGTGCTTCTTTTCGGTCTTTCTTTGATATTTTTCTTGTGGAGAAAGAGGAAGCAGAATAACAAGCTCCAGATAACAGGTAGCTTCTCGAAAAAAATTTCAGGGAAGAACATTAATTTTTCAGAAAAAGAGCATAGGAGAGTTCCAAATCCATTTTTTGTTACAAGACTATATGTCTTCTTTCATTATGTCACTCCTTTGAAGGATAGCTTCATTGTCATCAATAACAAGAACTAGCTCTTTATCAACGTGGATTGTTGTTTTTGTAAATCTTCAGGAACTATCCAATTCAGTTCAGAGCGTGACTATGCCAGCGAAGGCGAGAACGATGATCTAGAGCTACCATTAATTGACTTTGCAACGATAGCTGATGCTACCGACAACTTCTCGCCTAACAACAAGCTCGGCCAGGGTGGATTTGGCCCAGTCTACAAGGTAAGTACATATCAGAACATTGTCTTGTGTTTATGAAACCTTAACGGACTGTTTATGTACAATGTAACATTATGTTGAGAACTTGAAGAATTGGTAACAAAATTTTCAGGGTGTTCTAAGCGACGGGCAAGAAATAGCTGTGAAGAGGCTCTCAAGAAGTTCAAGACAAGGGCTCGACGAGTTCAAAAACGAAGTTCTGTGTATCGCCAAGCTTCAGCACCGAAACCTCGTGAAGCTCCTAGGATGTTGCATCCAAGTAGACGAAAGATTGCTGATCTACGAATACATGTCCAACAAAAGCCTAGACTTTGTCATTTTTGGTATGCTCTCAAAACCTCAACGATACGTTTACTTGGACTAAACCACTAAAGCTCTTTTCTTTTTCCAATTTCCACACCAACCCACTTTGCTGTTGAATCATTATAAGATCATTGACTTGACGGTTATGCAGACAAGAAACAAAGCGTGTTACTTGATTGGTGCACGCGTTTCCACGTGATCAACGGGATAGCGAGGGGACTTTTGTACCTGCATCAAGATTCGAGGCTTAGGATCATCCACAGAGACCTTAAAGCGAGCAACATTTTGCTAGACAGCAACATGAACCCGAAAATTTCAGACTTTGGCATGGCAAGAACTTTTGGGGGCGATGAAACATCAGCAAACACAACCCGAGTTGTGGGAACTTAGTTAAGGATCTCAGATGATGACACTTTTGTGTGAATTGAATATTGATTGTCAATTCGTTTAGTAACTTTGTGATGCTTTTTTCACTGCAGTGGTTACATGTCTCCTGAGTATGCAATAGATGGATTGTTCTCAGTGAAATCGGACGTGTTTAGCTTTGGCGTTTTGGTGTTGGAGATTGTGAGCGGGAAGAGGAACAGAGGATTCTCTCATCCGGATCATAAAATGAACCTCCTTGGACATGTAAGTTTCACAAAATGACATGAACATCCCTTTGTTTTGTTTAGGTGTTATGTTAAACCCTAAGATCTTGGACATGTGAGTGTCACATAATCAAAACTTTGTTTTGTTATGGTCTTATGTTCAAAGGGATAATTACAAACAAAAAAACTAGCAATGTACTATTCCTGACTTTTGCAAAAACTATTTGTGTACTATGTTTATTGCAAAACTATATATCAACTATTTTTTTTGCATCGTGTAACAAAATCCGTCAAAATAGACACTTATTTGGTCATGTGCATGTCATGCGACCCCCTTTTTCAAATTGACGGTTTTGCCATCCAAATCGAAACAAAAAACAGGATAGTTGACTTCAACATTCTATATATATTTATGTAATAATGATGTTAGCATGGAATATTTTTATTATTTTTAGGGGTATTTTCGTCAATTCATTTCATTTTAACGGAATCATTAGTTGTGCAAAAAGGAGATAGTTGACGGATAATCCAATAGATAGAGCACAATGAGTTTTTTTTTTGCAATTATCCCTATGCTTGAATCCTAAGTTCTTGGACATGTAAGTGTGACAATGATTTGTTTTGTTAAGGTCCTAGGCTAAAACCTAAGTCTTCTCGTTTTACACATGTTCTTGCAGACATGGAAGCTGCACATAGAGGGCAGGCCATTGGAACTCACCGAGACATCGATAAAGGACTCGTGCAACGTGACACAAGCTTTGCGAGCAATCCACGTAGGCCTGTTGTGCGTGCAGCAGAGTCCCGAAGACAGGCCTAACATGTCGACTGTGGTTCTGATGCTAACAAGTGACATAGTGTTGCCTCAGCCGAAAGAGCCTGGTTTTTACACTGAGAGGTATCTGTCAGACGCGGATTCCTCATCGAGCTATCATGTCATTGGCTCAACGAACGGATTGACTGTCACATTGTTGCATCCTAGGTGAATATACTATGATTCAGTGTCTGCATAACTTCTTGTTATGTCTTTTTCTCTCTTCATGTGGTTGAGAGGTTCTGTACATTTTGTACTGATATGGGTTTTGGTTTTAATTGTTGACTTCAACATGTGATTTGATGATATATTGTTAAGGATTTGGTCTTGAAAGTTCATGAGAATGTGAATTGTTAATGAGAAATGTGGGATTGGAATGGTTTGGTCTTACAATTTGATCTATGGATAATCCTTCCAACAACCTTAAACACATGTGTTGATCTAGGTGATGAGATTTGTGTAGAAATGGAACCATTTTGGGCCAAAATTACTTGTATTGAATGTGAGAAAATGAGAATGGTATCAATTCATATAAAGATCAGGTGTCAAAGTTTGGCCCATTTGAATGTAAATTTCAAAACCCAGATTTTAGAACACCACGTCTAAAATATACAGACATGTCGTCACTTGATAAATATTTTTGGGCTTCTATATGCGAATCGGAATTTAACTTTCAAAGTTTATTGGTCGTGAATTTGCATGTCTTCGGACAACGTAAATCATATTAAAGTATTTGAGATCTCTATCCCGTGGATTTGAGATTTTAGGCAAAAAAGACTTTAACCTAATATCAAATCAACATTATTGTTTGACTTATTTATACTTCACCAGCATAAGCTAGCGTCTTGTGACATCCACCAAAAAAGTTTGATTTTAACATGTAATCAAATCTTGATCCTCTACGTACAACTCCATATCACCGCTAAAAAGTAATTTAAGGAATTTTATAAGATTAATCTTTTAAGTGAACTGGGTTTTATCGTAGTCTATATTTGTTCTTCAATTTACACTTACGCAATACATTAAATCGCGAAAATTAAATATTTGTCACTATTTAATACACATTTTAAAAGTCGTACATAATAACGATTTGAAATTTTTAAGTGAATCAAATAACAAAGGCGTACACAAGAAGACGAGTGTTGGTAGGAAGCTTCCTTGTACAAAATAAAGCAACATAGAGATGCATACAGGTTTGTCTCGTATATAATCATGGATTCGTATACATTAATTGTTATTGTATTGATGTAATGTACTCACTTGTTCCTATCCAGTGCAACTATGAGAAACGTGTAACTGTTTCAAAATTGGTCGGATTGGTCTTTGCTTCAAGTATATATGTGAAAGACCCTTTTAATTTCCATACAAAAAAAATAGTAGTAATGGTTCATGGGTTTGGTTTAAAACAAACTAACAAAGAAATGAATTATTTTTGTCTGCAACAATAACAATCAATCTAATGATAGTCATAGTGTTAATCTTTGTCACATGTCACAACACGTGTATGGTATATGAGTCTTACTGTTTTTTTGAGCTCGACTATGCTACGACAACGAAGAAGACAACAACAAATTTGAATCTTGACTCTCACTTTAAAAGAGGCACAACAAAGATTAGCGTGACTCGAACACAAGTTTAAGTGTTTAACCAGTTGGTCAAGTTAGCGTTGGTATAAGTCTTACTGTTAATCATCTGACATATGCAAATGTTAAGACATTTAGATATGGATCTATTTCCTCGTAACTTTAGGTTTAAGTTTTAGTTTTTATATGAATCGTCTTTAATATGATATTTGAGTTGTATGTTATTTAGATAGAACGACAATGGGGCGGGTGTCAGGTTGTACTTTCCCCCGATCCTCACCTTTGAGCTCCATACCTCTGTCCCATTTCTCGAAAGATATAATTCGTCCAGCTTCGCTCCTTGAACCGGCCGCCTTAGGATTAATAATCAAAATTTTAAATTTTAATAATATATTATTGTAATTGAAACTTGATCTCTCTCCATTTATTTTGATGTGTAAGACTTAACAAAAAATTTAGGAAATATTAATTCACAATATGTACAGAGATATGCATGATCATTCAAATCATAATCATAAAATCGATCTTCTAAAAAATTTACACACAACGATTAAATTTTCTCTTAATAAATAGATTGATCATTAAAGTATTAAATTTAATGCATTACAAACATACTGACATAAATATTATAAAAGCTCTAACATTTCAAACTAAATCCCTAAATTTTAGCCTGAAATTGAAACTTAATCCAACCTGCCTCGATCCCAATGGAACAAAAACACTGAATCACCATTAAAATTTGAGTTATTTTGTCTTCTCTATATTTAAATCAAGCTTTTAACATAATAATATTTGAGTTATTTAGATAGGAGTTTTAACATATTTGGTTTACATTATTTTCATGGATGTGAATGTTGTGTTGGTAACCCTAGCTAGCAAGGCTATTTGTAGTCCGTTCCTAGATTCTTAAACATCCCTTCAAACATAGACCAAATTATGCTCTAATACGTTATAATCAGGGATGGCAAAAAAAAATCCGACCCGACGGGTACCAGATGAACCCACCCTGATTGGAACGGGTGAAACCCAAATTTTTGCAGGGTCGGGTTTTTGAGCTTGTGCAGGTCGATCTATACCTGCACTGGTACAAATTTTAAAAAAAATAGTATATATATTAATACTATATAATTTAATTTATATCCTTATTAATTTTTTTTACCAAAAAAGTGAAAACCTTAGATTCTAATTACCCACTCACGCAAAAAAAAATCTAAATTAATATAACACAACATCTATTTATATTAATTCACTACACCAATTATGTGTTTGGGTGACACAATAAATTCGATTTGTCACCCTTAATCAAGAATAAGGTAACACACCATACTTTAGGTGACACTTTAGATGTCACCCAATACTTTGGGTGACAATAGATATGTGACACCATTGGGGTGACACACATGTGTGACACCCAACACTTTAGGTGACATATCTCATACTAAGGGTAACATATATATTGTGTCACCTTAACACATAATTGGTGTAGTGTCCGATTCCGTTGCCGAAGTGCTCACTCCTAAGCACGTTTGAATTAAAACTCAAGTGACATTTTCATTAATTTTCACATATTTGCATAGACAGTGGAAAAATGAACATGAGTAAGGAAGAATTTTTACAAAAATGAACATGAGTGGGAAAGACTTTTTGCAAAAATACAGTGAATGAAGAGTTTGTAAAAAAAACATAATCATATGGAGACTTTTTTACAATTTTTCCTAATATTAATTACTAAGTTTTTATTTAATTTCTCACATATTCGATATTAAATTATCGAAAGAAATCATCACAATTATTTTCGTGAGAATTGTTCAAATAGGTTCGTGTGGGGAGATTTTGACAATAATGTGAATAATGATTGACTATTCCTAATATGCAATTAACTTTGACCGTTTTTAGTGAGAGAATCTAGTAATTGGGTTTTGACAGTATATGAACAACACATTAGTCGTTAATAGGGGACATAGCTTTTCACGGTTCGGCTCGCCTTTAAACCGAACCGATCAATTCAGCCTTAAGAAAATAATAAATTGAAATTGAACTGACGTAATTTGGTTTGGTTTGGTTTGAACTAAATTAAGAAATTCTCAAATTTTAGACTGTTTTGACTTACTATTTGATGTATCGATTTTGGTTGGATTTTTGGAACGACGACTTCCATAAAATTCTCACATTTGGAGCCGATTTTGACTTGTTTTTTGTTGATCCCCTACTTTAAGGCCTAATTAATAATGATCGATAACTTAAAATGAGTCACGTATTCAAATCGTTCGTTTTTTTAGTTTGGTTCAGTTTTTAATCATTTCTCATTTTATAAATCAACACCGAACCAATGAGATTTCCGTTCGGTTTTGAACCAAACCAATTTTATTCTTTTCGATTTGATTATTTTTCTGTCCGGTTCGATTATTTTTGGACACTCCTAAATACTGTATATAACATTTTGAGGACTAATTAAAAATTAATCAGAAATCAGGGATTGACCAGATACGAATGAAACAAAAAAAATTTGAACACTAATTTTTCATCATATTTTTAAGCCACTGCATGTTACTATATATTAATTATCATGCAAATCCAATTTCTACTATTTTATGCACCGAATTCATGTTTCACTTGTCATGTGTATATTTTGGTTTTGGAGCTATTTTCATTTTTCACGTCACAGGCAAAATGTGAGTTTTCTCTATATTTATTTATAGTTCACACCATTATTTCGAATCATTATTTTCAAGAATTGTGCCCGATTAGGACGTGCTTATAACAATTTTGTTTTTGTTAATTATTGAGAAATTAGAGAAAACTAAATGTATAGGTCAAACTGATCTTGTACGGCAAATCAGTAATTTTTTTAAACAATTGTTTAGAGAAATAGATTTGGCACCCAAAAAAATAAGAGAATTAATAAAAATATTTTATATTATATGGAAATTTTTTAAAAGTAATTGGTATATTCGTTTTGAGTTTGTTATGATGTTATATTCATTTTGTGCTCGTTATAATTAAGTCCAACATTTTAAATCTTGATAGGCTCGCGAACCGGCTCGTTTATTATTTACTCAATTAATAAATGTTTATATTGATATTAGATGACTCGAATCAAGTCGAGTTGATCTCAATTTGACTCGTTTAGAGTTTAATGAATATTACATATTGTTTATTTGATACTAATATTAAGTTTTAATGGGTATTTTTATTAAGTATTAAGAGAATTGAATTGTGATAGGCCAAGCTGGTGCTTTTTTCTTTCTATTTGAAATTGAGCTTAGTTGTATATTCTCGTTCGAGCTAGAACTAATTACTTTTATCATGAGCTGAGCCCTAACAAATTGAGTCTCGATTCTAGTTATTTACACATAATTCAAATCGCTTATCTAGACATACACACGACAAATTAAGTCTTGGAGGATTTGAGTATTAAACTTGGAAGTTCGTGGGAGACATGTAGAGTGTATCCTATTATAAATTATCCATAAGCAACTTTGGTTCTTGGCACAACTTTAGATTTTATAAATTGAAACCGAACTAAAATTAAATGATTATCTGAATTTAAGAACTAAAACAGAAATGTTAATCACGATTCCCCTTCTCTACTTTTGGCTCTGGTTTTGGTTTGGTTTCAGTTTCGAGTCTCAAATGCCTACCCCTAAGCTCACTCCGTCCAAAATAAAAATTTTGGAACGGGCTCGGGAGATGGGCAGGTATAAACCCGCCCGTTTCCATTCTTAGGCACATCTATATGACATAAGTTTACGCATATAAGTAGGGAAAATGTCTCTTACCTCCCTCGTAGTATACTCGATTTTCACTTATCTCACTCGTTTTACGAATACGTTCTAACAGATCCTCGAAGTATACAACTTTCTCACTTAGGCTCAACGACATTAGTTTTTTGAAAATTATGTTAACTTTTTTTCAAAAATGACCAAAATGTCCTTGTATTTAAAAAATAAAAAATTACTTAAAAATTATTTTTTCAAACTTTTTTTAAAAAATATATTATTCTATAAAATCAATAATAAAAAACTGATTTTAGTATTAAAAATATTACCTTTTGAAAAAATAAAATATTATAAAACATTAAAAACAATGTTTAAAAACTGTTTATCATTTTAAATATTTTTTTCTTTAAAAAAATAATATTAGAATCCGTTTTTATTATTTATTTTATAAAAAAAATGTTTTAAGAAAATGTTTTTTAATACATGGGCATTTTCGTCATTTTGACCAAAAAATTAATGCCGTTAAGCCTCAGTCAGAAAGTTGTATATTCTGGGGACTTGTCAAAACGTGTTCGTGAAATAGGAGGTAAGTGAGAATGTGAGTATACTTGAAAATGACATATTCCCTATTTTCCCTAAATCCAAACACCAATTCAGCGGTCGTTCGCTCTCTCTCTCTCTCTGTCATTTTGTGGAGAGAAACTGAGAAGAGACTGTCACAGAGTGACTCCGAGGGTTACTCCTTCGCAACCCTAATTTTCTCCGTTTCGAAATTATCGGTAACATCGATTCTCAAGTATCTTCAATTTCTCAATCGCATCTGTTCCTGCTTTGTTTTGTTTACAATGAATTCATGCCCTCAATTGCACGGATCCGTTTTTTCCCCTTATTTTGATTTGGGTTTTAGGTTTTCAGTATTGGATGTCTGATATTTCTCTGATTGAATGAAAAAAGGTTGAGTTTTTCAAATGGGGTTTGGAATTTGATAGGACCCTTTATATTACAGTGGATTGGGAATCTCTTTTCATAGATTTTGATGATGGAGATTTTTTTTCTTGCCCTTTTGATGTTGCTTGGAATTTTCAATTTTGGTGGAGAATTTTATTCATACGGATGTATATGTTTGTAGGGTCCTGCCGAATTTTTCTGTTTATGCTTAGACTGAGGTAGTTACATCCCTCTAGATTGATGCTTGGGTTTAGCTGATTTTTTGACCTAGCGGATGGTTATGCCTTGTGAACTTAGGTTAGGGTTGACATTTGTTGCCTAGTTTTTGTAGCATTATCTGTTGATTATTCGGGTTTTAGCATTGTGTAGCTCTTGAAAAGAATATGACATTTATCTTTCTAAATTGAGCTGTGAATTAGTTATTAGTTAAGCACTCCCTCACTATGTTGTATCTTTCGATTTAGGTTGACATTTTGGAACTAGTTCTGTTGGCAGAGAAAATTTCCTCGAGAGTTCTTGTTATTGGTTGAAGTGCATGCCTTGAGGTTCATTCCATAGTCTTTTAAGTGATGTTTTTAGTATTGTGTAACTCTAGAAGAGAATATGACATTTATATTTCTCAAGTGATCTGATTTTTCATTTTTCTGAATTTGAGTTGAGAATGAGTTATTAGTTAAGCACTCCCTCACTATGTTCTATCTTTCTTTTAGGTTGACCTATGGAACTAGTTCTGTTGGTGGAGAAAGTTTCCTCGAGAATTCTTCTTATCGATTGAAGTGCACAACTCGAGTTTTTAAGCAATGTGTTTCCTATAGTCACTTGCAGTGTACTAAGATGTGGAATTTTGCATCAAATTGTGTTGCTGGGAATGTTGGGTTGAAAAACGGTACTCTGAAGCACACTCACGCTTCTTCGGAATGTTCAGATGACGAGGCATCGTCTGTTGCTAGCAGAGATGAAAGTCTGGAGTGTCCGATCTGTTGGGAGTCCTTCAACATCGTCGAAAATGTGCCTTATGTTTTGTGGTGCGGCCATACCCTCTGTAAAAACTGCGTCTTGGGGCTTCAATGGGCTGTAGTGAAATTTCCCTCCCTACCAATTCAGCTCCCGCTCTTCATCTCATGCCCTTGGTGCAACCTCTTGTCGTTCCGTCTCCTCTACAAGGGAAACCTCAGATTTCCCCGCAAAAACTACTTCCTCCTCTGGATGGTCGAGAGCATGAATGGCGACAGAATGAATTCTCGCGCCACCACTCGATGTGAAGATCGCCAGCCTGTCTGGTCGTCAAATAATAATCTTCCCATTGGAAGTCAAGTGAACCACAACCGTGTGAGGGGAGAGCATATTCAAAACACAGACACAAACACGGATCATGTTCGTGTTAATAACTATCTCAGTGCGGAGAGACTACACTCGTCCTTCCGCAAATCTCTCGTTTTCTTTGTTCACCTGACGGCCAAATTCCCGTTGGTGCTGATCTTTCTCCTGATCGTCTTGTACGCAATACCCGCCAGCGCAGCCATCTTGGCCCTGTACATACTCATCACAGTCGTCTTTGCCCTCCCGTCGTTCCTCATACTCTACTTTGCATATCCTAGTCTGGATTGGCTCGTCAGAGAGATAGTGACATGAAATGTCGTGAATACGAGTCTGCAACCACAATTCGTCGATATAAAGTGGGTTGAAGTTACTAAACGTCGATTGCAACGCTAGTTTCTGAATTTGTAGCAGTTTCGTTCAGCCGGAATAAAAACACGGTATGGAGCTCTACTTCTGCAAAAGAAATTGTGTTAAGACTTGTTAAGATCATTAAACTTTGTTAGAGTCGTTTTTTCTATGTTGAATATGGATTTTTCCTTTGGCTGTAGAATCTGAAGTGCCCAATGTTGGGTTCAAGGTTTTGTTGTTGATGTGATGAAATGCAAGTGCAAGTTTGAGCAAATTTGTGCTGCAGATAGGTTTTAGTTGTTGCTGGTTTGAAGCAGATGGGAAGTTTTGTGAGAATTCAATGTGTTTTTAGTTTTGTTTTTCTTTCATGAACATGATTGTTTTGTTTGATGATTGAGATTGAGAATGTGGGAAGGACCATTTTGGCCACAACTTTTAGTGAAACCTTTATTTGGTTACATTGATTGCACCTGTAGCCATCTTTCAATGTTTTTGAGGTCCATATGATACAAAAACTAAGTTTCTTCCATTTCTGGATAATTGCAAAAGCATAAGTTATTGCTATGACATTTTTTGTGTAAGGAGTTTGTTTATATTTTTGTCTTAAATATTTTTTTCATATAACATAATTCATATTTTGATTACATATATTAATTTATTTTAAATATATTTAATTCGCGACTAATTTTTGAGATTTTGTATGCCTGACTGACTAACGGATTTTACAACATTATTAAGAATTTAATTAGCATGACTAAGATGAGGCACGTGAGAAGATTGTGTATTATCACAGGGGAAATCGAGAGTGTGCGTTCAGTATGATCATGTTAAAATTTGGCTCACATGTTCACTCGGGACTATATGAAGATCAAAATTCAACAATTTTTAGATTGGATTCAATATGCATTAGCATGAACTTGAACTTATAATCAGAATGAGTTTTGACCAGTTCATAACTATCAAAATGAATTTGACATGAGTGATGTTAATACTAAATAAACATATAGGCTTTTATATATTAATTTGAATTTTTATATTTTGATAAATTTTGAGATGACAAAATGCCTCAAATTGATGAAAACCTGTTCGAAACTCGATGCCCTAAATGAGGCAAGTATGAGAATCACATACAAATCATGGTCGGGCGTATAATATCACAATAGTATTTAGAAATACAAATGTAATTAAATATATTATTTTAAAATTCATTTCAGGTTGGATCAGAGAATGATGCTTACTCTCTCACCTGGTCGATTGAGTCGTGGAATCGAAGAAAAAGACGAGCCCATCTCAAAGTACACAATTATAGTTGAATCGAGCAAGTTCGAGGTACTAGACTAGTTATCAAGACAGATCGACAGAGAAAATTCACCCCGAACCTGTTCCATTGGCATCCTATCAATGGATTGAATTAGACGTATGAGGGTTACATTATTCTAAACAACTTGAACCATTAATTAATTAATTAACTATTTTAATAATTTGTAGTATTATATTTCACATGTGGGCACGGACAGTGAAGAGCAGCCCAATCATCGCGCGCCACTTCATCCGACAACGAAATGAAAATTAAAAAAATTGTCCGACCGACACGTGTCGAAATCGCCAGCGTCAGTGTTACTAATTTACCCCGACACAAATTCAAACCCAGAAACAGTAAACCAATGAGCGATTCTCAGACAACCTCGTTGGTCTCCGAACGAGTCACCACCGACTGTCCGAATGCCACGTAGGACGATCCCAGTCCCACCACTTGCTCTCCACGTCACTCTTAGTCCACGTGGCGGAATCCTGTTTGTCCGTGATTTAAGAGGGTGCGAGGCGTGTAAGTTTATGGTGTACGAAAATATTAAATATTTATTATTATTTTCTTTTCTTCTTCTATATGGTAATGGAACCAAAGCGCTTCTTCCTCGTTCTCTCTCAGTCCCAATCTCTGGAAATGCTCTCAGAACCGCTTCTTTGACTGCGCGTGGACGAAATTGCCCCTCCTGGCTTTGAATTTACCGGCGTTCCTTGCATGTGAGTGCTTGAATTTTGCGAATTTATTTCTCGATTTATCGCCATTTGTTGTGTCCCAATCGGTTGTTCCGTTTCTGGGTTTGGGGGGTTTTGATGCGGTGTGGAGGTTGAAATGGATTTGGGTATTTGGGTTTAGTGGTGAATTGGTGATCTCGGTTGCTTTGTTCTTGTATGTATCTTGGAGTTAAGTGTTTCATGGGTTGATTCTGATCTGATGTGAATTGGGGTATTGGGGATTGTTGAAATTGGTTGAATTGGTGGGTTAATGCTGATTTGGGGGAGTTTTGGGAAGAATCTGAATGTGGGTTTTGGTTTGTTTGTTGTCTTTGTTGAAAATTTGTGGTGGGTTTTGTGAATTTGCGTGGTGGAGGCTTTCTGGATCTGGAAATTTGGGGTTTGAACAACATGCATTGAGAAAATAGACCATTTCTGTGTTGTTTTGTTTGATCTGAGTACCTATTGGTAAAGATTTTGTTATATCCTATATCAGAAAGATACTACTTTGAATAACAAGTACGAGCCTCCACCGATCAGCTTGAGTTTTTAGGTGTGTCGATGTGAGCCTCCACCGATCAGCTTAAGTTTTTAGGTGTTTAGGTGTGTCGGTATGAGCTTGAGTTTTTAGGTGTGTCGATGTGAGCTTCTACCGATCAGCTTGAGCTTTTAGGCGTGTCAGTGGTGCTAGAGGTTGGTGTTGGATCATGCTTCGGGCCAAACGGACCCATGGTCACGTGTCAAGCCTTTATGAGGTTATTCGGCTTGCACGTGAGGAGGGGTGTTAAATCCCACGTTAGAAAGATGTAGATCCATTCACTGCCTTTTAGGTGGGTCGGGATTTACTCGTTTTTTTTGTTCGGGAATGGGAGTGAGATACCCTCAATTGTCGTTTGAATTAGAAATGAATGTATACATGTGTTCCTCTTGAAAAATCGCATGAAGTTGGCCAAAAAATCATACCAATCAACTGTTGGAAGTCGAAGTTACTAGTTTTTAACAAAAAAAACATGATGAATCATTCCCAAACACAGCCTAGGTGTTGGAATCTGAGTGAAGATTACATCTAATAAAGGTTCAGTTATTTTGATTGTCTTGTGATTTGGGAACTAAGTTTTTCACACTGTCTTATTGTGAGAAGCATTGGAAACTCAGTCACTGTCTTTGCATAAACAGCTCACAGTTTTTCTATTTCTTAAGTTTGTTTTCGCTTTGGTTCTTTTTCTTGTTTGAATATGAAGATCATGTTTCACATACTTATTGGACTGATTTCGGCTAAGGTGATTGTGCTAGGTTCTTTTTGTTCTTCTTGTTTCAAATCGAAGATCAAGTTTCATTCCATATTTTCTGTTTTTGGCATGTAGAGAAAGGACCCAAGACTACGATGATTATAACAAAGCAGTACCGTTGCATACACTCATCGAGCTGCCAATGCTCGAAAGGGCACCTAAGCGAAGACATCATCTTCCTTGTGTTTCAGCAACTGAGCTGGAACCCTAAGCTCATCGCCATCCTATCGTGTGTGTGCAAGTGGTTCGACGACTTTGCCAAGCGGGTCCTATGGAAGGAGTTTTGCCGAACCAGGGCTCCGAAGATGATGATCGACCTGCAGTCAGGCGGGAGCCACAACGTCGACGGGAACTGGAGGGCGCTCGGGAAGCTCCTCATATACTGCCCGGGCTGCACAAAGGGCGGCCTGTTCGACAACATCCAGATCCCGGGCCACTTTGTTCACCGGACCCGGTTCTCCAGGACGTCGGGGAAGAGCTTCCTCCTGCCCCAGTGCAGGTCCGACGTCCTCTACGTCTCCGACCCTTGCGAGCACCTCGACCAGGGGGACGAGGGGGACGTAGGGTTCTTCCGAGGGGTGTTCAAGGCGTTCTCGACGTCAAAGGTGCGGAAACTGCTGATCAAGAGGGGAGCTCAGTTTCACCCGACCGAGGTGTGCCCTTACTGCAAGGCTAAGCTGTGGAGCATGCTGCGCGCCAAGATGATACCGCAGAGCGCGAGCTCCAGGGTGGGCGCGTATGAGGACTGCATGGACTATTGTGTGTGCCTCAACGGTCACATGCTCGGGATCTGCACTCTCTTGCCCTTGTCGGATTCGGAAGAGGCACCCGAGTTTGAGTGAAAGGCGTGGATAAGGCCCAGGTACGTTTTGTTTTGCAGCACAGCCTATTTTTACATTTCGTTTGAAGCTATTGAGAATGATCCATAGAAAATAGTTGATTTTGTGATGATGATTTTCTATGACACTAATCAATCGTAGAATTCTTTAAAGTTGATGCATAACCACTAGGTCATGTCGTGCGGAGAGAACCTTTTGGAGATTAAACGTAGATTAGTTGGAAACTAATTGAAAATTAATCGGACAATTCAGGGGTTTTTCGAACACTAGAAGTGTGAATAGGCACAAATTTTTCATTGGCCTCAGCTGAACTCAAGAACTGAGGATCCTATGATTCAGTAAGTAATAAGAAATTAAGCTAAGTGACTTCCCCAGATACAAATCCTCTTTTATTTCCTGATCTTGCTCCACCTAAGGTTATATGAACTTTGGTATATTTATCCAAATCCTTATTTTTGCAACATTTTCTTATGCATTTATGATTAGAAGAAGCAAATGTGTTTCATGAAACTCGGCTGTGCCATTGCAATTTTCCACCATAAACTCCCCAAAACTTAAGCACAGGGTGGCATGATTTGAAAATTAGGAAACTGTAAAGGATATTTTTGTCTTTTCATACAAAATTTTAACATTATCCATTCAAATCTTAAATGGGTGGGAAAAAAATGAAACTTGGGGTATCTGAAATAGCCAATTTCTAGTTAGGTGTGGCTAAGTGAAAACTAGTTTGGTACTGTACTTTTCCCTTAATATTTTTGTATTCTCTGTCAATTTTGCATTCAAACAATTTTTCGACTGGAGCCTGATATTCTCTTTCTTTGTAGGAACCTGGAATCATATAGTGGTTGTTGTATCGATGTAACACGAACATTGTATCCTGCAGACATTGAACTCTAAACCGGGCACGAGTGTTATCATACCCAGGAGTTATCTACTAGCAATGAAAGGGTTGTTTGTGTATCTGGCTGACCAATTTTTAGGAAATGTATGTACATTTTATGTATACATTTGTATTTCACTGGCAGATTCATCGTCTGCGATTTATGATTCAAGAAAACTTGCTGGTTTATTTTTCTGAGGTCCAGGCTTGTATTGATCTACAATTCCTCTTTTTCTTATGTGCACTGAATGAGAATCAGAAATTTACCCATCAACTGAAAAACTGCTATTGCATTTATTTCTCTACCAAATTATAATGTACGAGACAACGAAAGCTATTCTACTCGAATACTTAGTTTTTGCTATAATTTCAGCGCAGTGTGTATTAGGTAGATGGTGGATGAAGCGAGCTGCAGCACTCAGGTGGTCTGAGAAAATGCTTCTTCTTGGGTTTCTGCGGCTGGGGCTTCCAGTCTTCTGAAGACAAGTTTTTGTTGCTTTTGTTGAGGCAGCTGGCCGTTAGAGAAGGTTGAGACATCTGCGTCGATTATCACTGTGTCCTCGTCTTTGAACTCTCCTCTCAATATGCCCTTGGCGAGTTCGTTTTCTACGTTCTGCTGAATCACCCGCTTCACTGGCCTGGCGCCATAGCTCGGGTCGTACCCGAGACTGCCCAGGAGCTCTACCGCTGCTTCTGTCACTTGCATTCTCATCTTCCGGTCTGCAATCCTCTTCTGTACTCTCTCCAACTGTAATAAACACACAAAAATGAGTCATGCAGGCTTAATGTACTCTATCTTGTCGCCAATCTAGAGGAGCCTCAAGTACCATATGATGGTATTAATCAGTGACTATCGAATGAAGACCCACTAAGATTATTCAGTATGGTGATCTGGCCGATCAATCAATAAGCCGAGGTCTAGGGTTAATGTGTCCAGTTCCGAGAAGTTGCCTCGGCCTGACGTTATATTATGTTTGTCATTGGGATGCTATGTTTAACGATGTTGTGGATGAACTTTTAAAAAAAAAATTACATCACCCTATCTACCCATAAAAACCATCCCCCGCCCTCCCAGAAGGATCGTACCTTCAATCATCGCAAACAGTGTGATGCTCAACCGATAGGGTGTTAATTTCATGTTTGTATCAGATTAAGTTTACTGTTTTCTACCTTCATTAGGAATAATAGTTTTCTAAATATTGTACTAATGTAACCCAGCTAAACATATTATCAAACTATCAAGCCAAATTTAATATAGCCATTTCTCTATAATAAGATTCTTTTCATACTTCAAGTCAATTGATGTTCTATTACTTCAAGTCAATTGCTTATCTGTTTCAGCATTAGACCATTCCCGTTATAACATCTCTATCTCTAGTGATCCATTTAACATGTTAATTTCAAGCATGATACTCCGATTTATTATGCAGTAAAGAAAATTACCATCAAGCCAAGAATAGTGTACCTGTAACTTCACTATGCGGTTTATTTGGCTGCGGTCCAGAGGCTGGAAGACTATGTACTCGTCAACACGGTTCATGAACTCGGGGCGAAAGACTGATCTCGCTGCATCCATTACCCGCTGCTTAATGGTTTCATAACCCAACTCTTTCGGCCTGGTCTCATCATAATCATCATCTGTATTGAGTATGTACTGAGAACCAACATTTGAAGTCATGATTATGACAGTGTTGGTGAAGCTCACTGTCCGGCCTTGCGAGTCGGTGACCCTCCCGTCGTCTAAAATTTGCAGGAACACGTTGAACACGTCGGAGTGCGCTTTCTCTATCTCGTCAAACAGAATCACCGCATATGGCCTCCGGCGAACTACTTCCGTCAACTGGCCGCCTTCTTCGTAGCCTACGTAGCCTGGCGGGGCGCCGATTAATCTTGAGACGGCGTGTTTTTCCATGTACTCACTCATATCTATCCGCACAAGGGCTTCTTCAGTGTTGAACATGTAGGAGGCAAGGGCCTTGGCTAGTTCTGTCTTTCCGACGCCAGTAGGGCCCATGAACATGAAGCTGGCGATTGGGCGGTGGGGATCGGACAGTCCTGCTCGGGATCGCTGGATGGCCTCGGCTACTGCCTTCACGGCGGGGTCTTGACCCACCACGCGCCTGTGTAGCTCTTCCTCCAGAAATAGCAGCTTTTCTCTTTCGGATTGTTGGAGCTTGGAGACGGGGATTCCGGTCCATTTGCTGACGATTTCAGAAATGTCGTTTCCGGTTACTTCTTCCCTCAGCATGGACTTTCCTGATTTCATGTACTCGTCTAACTCTTTCTCCGCTGTCTCAAGTTGGCGCTGCAAAGTGTTTAGACTTCCATATTTCAGTTCTGCAGCGCGGTTAAGATCGTACTCCCGTTCAGCTTGCTGGATCTCGAGATTTACCCGATCAATCTGCGTATATACAAAGAACAGAGTCAATATCGGTTCTTCTTACTAAGATTAACCTCACATCGTTCCAACAATTTTCACTGCTCGAGTTTTTCATATTTCCGATCAATCTAGTTAAGTTCGATGAGCTTTTAATTTATCCTATTTAGTTCCTATGAATTTGATGTCAAGCGTAAGCTAAACGGCCAAAACGACTAAATGCACGAATAAAGATCCAGAGAATAAAAATAAAGGTCACATACCTCTTCCTTGATTGACTGAAGACGTGTCATTACAGATTTTTCATGCTCCCATTGCTCAGTCAGCTCAGCTTGTTTGTCCTTCAAGAGAGACAACTCGGCCTCGAGGCGACTCAGTCTATCTTTCGAAGCTTTGTCGCTGTCGTTAGTGAGAGAGAGCCTCTCCATCTCCAGCTTCAAAACTGAACGGTTGATCTCATCGAGGGCAGTGGGCTTCGATGTTATTTCCATTTTCAGTTTGGCAGCAGCTTCATCAACCAGGTCAATGGCTGCATTTTAATTTTCAAGATGAGAAGACTTTAGACTAACATAATAGAGCCAGTGTCAAAGTCAACTACCTCATAAAACCAAACACAAGGAACTTGGGGAATTATTAGTGCATACCTTTGTCGGGCAAGAACCGTCCACTAATATAACGGTCAGAGAGGATAGCAGCTTCTACGAGTGCACTGTCAGAAATGCGGACTCCATGATGCAGCTCATATCGTTCACGCAGCCCACGGAGTATAGAGATTGTATTTTCCACAGTAGGTTGGTCAACATAAACTTGTTGGAACCGACGCTCCAATGCAGGGTCTTTCTCAATATATTTACGATATTCATCTAGAGTTGTTGCACCAATGCATCGTAACTCTCCGCGGCCAAGCATAGGCTTCAAGAGATTACCCGCATCCATCGCACCACTGGTAGCACCTGAAATTGATATCATATCAGCATTCATCTATAATTGCTATCTCAGCCATGTTTAGCAGTTCTTCAAGAAAATCGCTATCCACTGCATATGTACTCAAAATCAACTCTTACTCAACTGTAAAAACCTTGTGTAGAATTTAGAAAATACAAGAGCTCTCTCATGACACAATGTGCATATTTGTGTCTGCTATGTGGGTGAATCTAGTTCAAGACTTTCAGGATAATGAAAACTTTCAACATATACTACCTATTCCTATGTTCTTGGGATGAATAAACCAATTGCCAGAAAGGGCCTAAATAGAGAGAAAAAGAAACAACAATATATGATGAACATCTTACCAGCTCCAACCACTGTGTGGATCTCATCAATAAAAAGGACAATCTGGCCATCTGAATCTGTTACTTCCTTAAGTACAGCTTTCAATCTGTCCTCAAACTCGCCTCGGTATTTTGCCCCAGCAATAAGTGCACCCAAGTCAAGGGATATCAGCTGTAAAGCGGAAACAAGTGAATATCAAAACTGAAAAAACAAACGAGCATGTAAATATGACAATAGACTTTTTACAGGGAGCACGTACCCTACGGTTCATTAATGCTTGAGGTACATCCCCTTGTACAATCCTCTGTGCAAGCCTATTCAAAAAGAAAGCAAGTTAAGAACTCAACCAAAAACTATAAAAGTCAACTGTATCCTAACTATAAACGCGCATACCCCAAGCTGAACAGCTTGTGACCAAGTTACTACTGTCTGATTAGGAAAGAGACACTAAACTAATAATCTGAGTCAAAATTTAGGAAAGAGACACTAAACCGAGAATCCGAGTCGATAAAATTAGGATTAATTATAAGTTCAGGACAGCTTTGGAATGCACAAGTTAAGCATGGAGAACAGCAGCCAAAGCTAGTTAGATGATATGCAAGATCAGTTGGGAATTGGCTGGATCATGGACCCAACTTAAAGATATTAGCATCCTTTGTGATTAAAGTCCCAATCATGTGATTATGAGTACTACTTACCCTTCAGAAATTGCAGTTTTCCCTACACCTGGTTCACCAATGAGCACAGGATTGTTCTTTGTTCTCCTTGAAAGAATCTGAATGCACCTACGTATTTCATCATCCCTTCCAATTACTGGGTCAAGCTTTCCGGCTTTAGCCAAGGCCGTCAGGTCTTTCCCATATTTTTCCAGTGACTCGTATTTTCCCTCAGGGTCTGCACAAAACTCAGTGAGTACAAACATTCACCCACAACTATAATCCACCAGCGTATAATGGAAAATGTATATTCCATTGTAATCATTTCTCATTTAACAAACGAGACTAAAAGAGCTATGGCAGGAAGTACAGAGGATAGCTTGATTTTTACCTTGGTCTATAACTGTCTGGCGTCCCCTTATGGATTCTACTGCAGATTTCAATGTCGCCTGAGATATCTGAAAATCCTTAAACAGTTGCTTTCCAAAACGTTGATCCTGAGCATAACCAAGAACTAGATGCTCAACAGATACAAATGAATCCCCAAACTCTTTCTTGTTTTCCCTGGCTCGCTGAATCAGACCTTCCAAATCCCGCCCCAACATGGAGCCCGCTGATTCACCCATGACCTGGTGCAAGAGGAAGCATGGCAATAACCCACTTTTTCAGTCAACGTCTCAAGATCAAAACATAGCATATCTAACATTCAGAAAGATAATCTAACCAATTGGACCAACAACGATGCGACATTTACAGTTGGAGAATTAGATAATGAATTATATCACACTGACACCATGAGTAGTGCATGTACCTTCAAGCCATATATCAGAAATCAAAGGCCAGGAATCAATTATACTTTAGTTCCGTGTTCTACATAAAACAAAACCTATTCAAACAAAATAAAAATCCCTCCATCCTAAATTGTCCCATTTGACTATTTACAAAAATTAAGCATTCAAACTTCAGGCTTGGAACACACATTTCAGGAAAATAGGACCCCTATTTTGGCACAAGAGAGTAGTGTGTATTTGAAACTGACAAACTGTACAGAAGTCCAGCATAGTTGTGGGCAAGTTCATGTCTAGATATAGCACTAAATTGATCTACCCTCAGTGATTTAAAATCAACCATAGACAAAAATAAAATGTATGAATCACATGTGAATCAAATGATTCAAGCAGTCCTGGATTAAGCAAAATAGACACTGAAACGTGATTAGGAACGCTCAAGGAAAAGGAACTACCTTTGGTTGCCGTTGGATGAACTTCTCAGTAGCTTCTAGAAGACGAGTATTATCAACCCCGAGCTTGGAAAAAATACGCCGAGCAAGCCCATTCTTCTGCTCCAGTAGAGCCTTCATCAAATGCTCCGTCTCTACAATCTGATGTTTGTACTCTTTGGCTACTTCTGGAGAAGACACTATAGCTTGCCAAGCCATTTCTGTGAACTCTTGTTGAGTAATCTGACACAATTTCACATCTCGTCTCAGCAAAACAAAATCATATCATGCTCCAAATCACACAGAACATACACAATCCCATTTCCAATTCAATAGTTAAACTTAATCAGTATGACAAAAATGTCAACAGCGACGAAATAAGTCTTTTACCTAAGTTGCTGCATATGAATTAAAACGGACCAAACCAATTCAAGTAATTCAAATTGCAATAAATCACTGCAAAATCAAACATTTTTTTCTCCAAATCAATAACCAGAAACATTGGGTTCAGATCAAGAACAAGCCATTTTCTACAGTGTTGTAACAATTCAGCTGTAAATTGAACACACTTCAAAAAATCAGTGTGTAGCCATCAACAAACCAACCAATTAGCTAAGAATCATAATTCCATAATCACAGTATGAGAATCAACCATCACCAATTCACAAAAAAGCTAATCCACACTTCACAACACATATTATCCGCCACAAAAATGCAATTAACACAAAAACCAAAACACATCCAACTTAACTAACCAAACCAATTCAAGTCATTCAAATTGCAAAATTTCACTGCAAATCCAACCATTTCTTTATTCTTTGCAAATCAATAACCAGAAAATTAGGTTCAGATTATAAAGAAGCCATATTCTACACAATGCTGCAACAATTCAGCTCTAAATTCAACACTCTTCAGTCTTCACAAATCAGTGGAAATCCATCAACCAATGAGCTAAGAATCATGAGAATCAACAATCACCATCACCAGTTCACAAAAAAAGCTATCCACACAACACAACACAAAAATGCACCAAAATCAAACACATGAACCAAAACACATCCATTACCCTCCCACCGCCACCGGAGGCGTCGCACCGAACCATCACCGGCCGGGAAGTCCTCTCCCACCGCCGTCCGAGAAACGCATCGCTCCGCCTCAACCTTAGCGACCTCGCAGCCTTCGCTCCGGCGATCGATCCGAGCGAAACCTGAGGCCGCGAGACCATAACAACACCACCTCCGAGAGGCGATCGCTGGACGGGGACGCCGAGTCCGGCAAACGACGCCGTCGTCGTCGTGGACGCCATAGCCACCGAGCTCCGGCGAGTCCTGGTTTTCAAAATTCAGAGAGTTCTGTAAAGGACCAATCTGCAAATTCCGCAGAAGTGCGAGGGCTTTGCGTGCGAATGTGGAAAAGTTTCGTTCCCTTCTCTGTGATGCGAAGAACTGAGAGTAGCTAAATAGCGAGTATTGGCCAAAAAATGGAGAGTTCGGGAAGGGACGCGAAGGTGCAGGATAAGGAGGGTGCACGGTGGTCCGTGATCCACTGCGATCGCACACGTGTCAGACTGAGGACGGGGTGGGGCCCGGGTGTACGATCTTGGGTTTTTGTTGCCTGTTATTGGGTGGGAACTGGTGGGATCTGTTGGGTCGTTTAGTCGCCGTTGGTTCAGGCGATTGAATGTGGGCCGTTAGTTTGTTAGACTTCTGGCGGAACCGAATCCTTAGTTAACGGACGTTATTTCAGTTTGAAAATAATTGAGATCATTTAACGGTACAGGATCCAAGAAAATTGCAATTTTATTGAATAAAAAGGAAAATAATAAACCAAGCATGTGACTTTGCTAGAGTTTTAGGAAAAGAGATTTCTTGCATTTGTATTGAGAATTATGATTAATAGTTTGGTTTTGATTTTTAAGTTGAGAGAATTATTTAATTCTAATTCAATTTTAATTTTGATTTGTTAAGTTTAGATACGCCGGTTATCGGCAAGAACCGATTCATTGAAGAATTATGGCCCAAAAATTATATGTTATTTATATTTTATTCGCAAATTGTATAGTTCGACTTGAGTTGTAATAATTAAGTTTTAATGTTCGATTTTTGTTAGTATTTTTAATAATTGTAAATTTAAATTTTCAATCTATAAATCAGGACCAAAATCGTCAAATTCGGCCCATAAACTTGTTAATCGACTAATTAAAAAATTGAGAATCAACCAGTTCCAACAAAGTAGAACTAGAAAATCGGGTTAAGAACCGAACCGTCCATTACACGATGGTTCTGGTTCCTATAAATTAGGAACCGGAAGGTCCAATTCGGTCCGGTTCCTAACCGGAAGGTCCAATTAATTATGCATAAGTACTGAACAAGTACCAATTATTTTATCATGAATCAAACAAACTGATCTTTCCAATGAACAAAACTTACAAAAACATCAAAACAAGAAGTAAATGACCCACATATAACTCCAAACAACAACAATTCAAAAATAGCTATAACCAAAACACATATCCAATAACAATTTCTGCACATTTTGTATCTTTCTCATGAATAATAGTAAAAGAACAGCTTTTCCCAGTTCAACTGAACCTGTAATGTAACACAGCCATCTCCATGACCTATCCCTATAATTAATCAACATAATGTATGTATATCCAATCCAATGTCAAATTTCAGGTAAAAATGGCCAGCCTAACAAAAATGAGAGCAAACAAGAAATAACAAATCAAAGGATTTCCCGGGCGAGCCACGCGGAAGACTCTGCCCCGATCTTCCCCTTCGTTGCATTGATCGTAATAGACATAGGCACGCTACCTATCCCGTGTGCATCCATTTTATTCCCAACCAAAAAATAAACCGACGAATCGCTATTTTACATATCAAAAGAATGAATATCATATCATGCCCGCTGAGGAAACCGCCCGCTTTTTGCAATATAAATTACTTATATTTTCGTGTTGATCGCTCATGTGTGTGTTTTCGCTGTCCCATCTCTTTGTTCTTAGCGACACTAGTTGATTGATGACTACTACGACTCCAAGATGTGGCAGTTCTTTATGAAATCGTTGGAATAGTTGACATACTTGGTCCAGAACGGGCGGAGGTGCTCGAAGCCTATCTGCAGCCACGGTTTGGACTGGCCGTTGTAGTGGATGACCGCAGCCTTCTTCACGTTATCGATGTTGGTGTTGCTTTGATAGCCCAAGCCGAGCATGTGCCACGACGGATCGATGGGGTGAACGTGGCCTCTGAATGCGATTAGAGCGGGCGGTAGCGTTCCGAGCTTCCACATCGTGAGGTTTGATTTTAGATTCTGCATCGGAACAAATCACAATCTAAGAAAGGAATTGGCGACTTAATATGTGGTTTAACAAGAATTATACAGTTATTAATACTAAACATGCATGTAAATGGCAAAATATCCCATCGCTTCCTTGCACCAAAACCTAAAAATGAGAAACAAGTTGGATTTTCTTGAAGTAAATAAACAAGAGAAATTGCAAAAAGGTGTCCTATTATATGACACTTTAGCAAAAGTGTTTTGTTGTTTGCATCTTTTTTCAAAATGTGCATATTTTTTTATAAAAATGACAAATTTGCCCCTGAAATTAAGATTTAAGACATTTTACCTCTTTCAGCCAGGAGTGATAGGTTTCTCTTATATCCGTGTTCCTCCATGCGCGGAGATCGAATATATTCATCCCATAAGCCCATGCACATTCATTGGGGTCCAGATTTTTTGAGACGAGGGGATGAGAAAAATTGAAGTAGTTCCTGAATCGCTTAGACATCACCCACTGATCATCACCTTTACAAGTTTCTACAGCTCCATTAACCTTTCCGCCAAGGTCCATTTCGAAAAGTGGAGAGAGATCTCTCTGAATCACAATGTCATCGTCTAAGAAGACGACTTTGTCAAGGCTTGGAAAGAGCTGTCAACATACACTGTCAGCGTGACTATTTCCAGAAATACAAACAAGGAACAATAACGCAGAAAAAAAATCAAAATATAGCAACTATCTATCAGTGTATAAATAATAGCAAAGCAGCAGTAGTAAGCAGGAACCATAAACCAAATTGATTGCAGATAATTCGATACCCCAAACCCTAACAATAACAAAAAAGCAGGTAATATTCTGAATCCTTTCAGCAATTATAAATGTAAAGTCATAGCAAACACCCTTTTCCTTCTCTAAAACAAAACAAGCAAGCATAAGGACCATGACTTATACTATGAAATTTTTTCCATTTCAATTGGTCTAAACCACTCAGTACCAATTAAATGGTTACTTCCAAGTTCCAAATTTTCAAGCAATTCCTCCTCCGAACAATTATTCTCGGCCTAACATTAATTCCTAGCCCTGAACCAAGATAGAAATCGATAATACTAATTATTTTGAATTGGATCAGTTCAGGCAGCACGTGACAAACTTGAAACTCCCGAACATGAAAATCAACATAGGTATAATGGAATATTTATTTGTCCACTATTTTTTCGTTGCCTTTCTCATATTATTTTTCCTTCGTTTTTTGTGAACGGGATGTTACAAATTAAGTATTGAATTAAACAAAAAGGAATTTCTGCACATCAATTACCTCTGGTATGTATATGCGAAGATGGTTGAGCAAGGAAATATACTTCGGACTTCTAGCCTGCAGTTTTGAAGCAAATGTCCGTGGAGTCGTGTTGCTACGATTGGCTCCAGCAATGTGGTTCCCATGGTAGTAACTCCTTATACCGTTATGGTTCTCAACGGCTTCAAGCACCGGAACGTTCTCTCTCGTTAACCAGTCAAACTGGTGGATGCCTTTCACTTCAACGATAGCGGGGTGAGTAGGGTTCAACGCGAACCACGAGTGCATACCCGCGTAAGTTTTCTTGTCGGTTATCACGTGGAAAACTATCTTCTCGGGGTTTAACGATGATTGTATGGCGGAATTGACGACGACCGAAGCGGCCAAAATGTTATCGGTCGACAAGATGAAGTGCTGGTATGAGTTGTCGGAGAGCACGGGGAGTAACTCCGGAGAAGGCAACTGTCTGCGTGCGTGAGCATTGGAGGAATACTCGTCCGTCAACCGCAGAGCGAGGCAGTGGATGCCTTTCGGTATGGAGCTTGCGGCAAAGTGTTTGTTCATCAGTTCTTCAAATTTTGACTCCCTCACTTCCCTTTCAAGTTTCTCAATCTGTTACCAAGAAAATGATTATCAGTTGAAACCATGCAGGTTGAACATGAACATACAAGCGTAAACAACTAAAATGTGCATGAGAATAATAAAGGAAAAAACTAGTAAAAATGAGCACCCAGAGAACACGTCAGACATCCTGTTGCTGCTAAAATGTGTGAGATTAATTTATGGAATCTTTAACAGCTAATATATGGTACGCAAAGAATTAGTTATCTGATTCAGGACAGCTAATTAAGTATTAAACAGCTAACTTCAATAAGTATCTAGATTGATAAACTTCCATCAACCACAAGTGGGGTGATAGTAACCTTAAAGCTAATAAATCAAGTGAAGATTGAGAGAATTTATAGCCACTAAGAGGTAGGGAGAAACAAGAAATTAAAATATAAATAAATAAATAAACCTATCCAACTAATACTATAAGCTTATGGCTTTTCAGTGTCCATATACCTTATATTCCTAAAATATGTGTCCAAATATTGTTCTAAAAAAGACTAGGCGCTAGTCGGGCGGAGAGGGCCTTT
Source organism: Geranium brycei (assembly GCA_036897365.1). NCBI lineage: Eukaryota > Viridiplantae > Streptophyta > Magnoliopsida > Geraniales > Geraniaceae > Geranium > Geranium brycei. The sequence goes on from JAYMTP010000069.1 coordinate 29,211, forward strand.
TGGGGACTAATCGGAAAATAAATCGGATTGAAGGATTAATCGGGATTCATAGAGGATTAATCGGGGACTAAACGGGGATTAATCAAGGATTAATCGGACAAGTCGAGGATTCTTAGAACATTACTCCATATGCCTCATGTTCCTAAAATATATGTAGTCCAGAAATAAAGCTCAATGTTTGCATGAATCAGTTTCCTCTTCCTGCCCTTTTTCTTTTCTCGTTAATTAATGTTTATTGAAGTGAAAACACAAAGACCTTTGTTTAGGAGACCCTCCAATCTTTCCAAGGTAATTTCTACATAAAAATACATAAACAAAAATGGAGTATACGACATACCATTGCCCTTAACATGAAAGCAAAAGTCCTTGCATCATACTGGTTATTCTTCATTTCCGAAACAAGATCACTAAAAGAATCCGGCATCTTTAGACCGGCTGGGATTGCCTCCGTTTTTACTTGGTTTAGAATCTTGTGAAAGTCTTTGACGAGTCTCTGTTGCACCATCACCACCACAAAAAGTAGTTTAGGATTAAGTAAGATAAAAATCCAGTAATCACGGGTATAAAATTTGACATACCCCTGAATCATCAGCCCTACCAAGAAGTCGTGGTCCTAAACGCCTACCTAAACAATCTGAAACACAGAAAAAAAATCAAGAAAAAAAATTGATGGTCCACAATATAAATACATGTCAAGAATCTCTCATGAAAACTGCCTTCCAACTTCCAAATATTCATACAACAGATAACGATAACAGATGTGAGGTTGCTCAGCCAAGTAGGACCAGTTCTACTGTGTATAAATAATATAGGATTCAAATCATCCTATGTTAGTCCTTAACCCACGATTAAATCTGGAAAAATAAACATGACAATAATAATTATACTATGCACATTAAAAGACTTGCAGCATGTTCAGGATTCAGGTCAACTCAATCAAAACCTTCACACAAGCATTTAGAGCAAACTTGTCGAATTTGATTCAAAACCCAAAATTAATATACAAAACTAAATCAGAAAACCGAAGCCAAAGATTATTGTAACATAGCTGCAATACCAGACCAGAAAATTCGAATCCATTGCAACATTGCAGAATTTGAAACATATAGCCAATCATTTGTGCCAATGGATTCAGATTCAACTATTTAAACCCAGAGTGTACCCACAAAAAATTGATTTGATCGGAATCTCCTATGGACATGAACAACCCCATATATGTGTTAACACCCTGACTCATGCCGCCGCAAGGATTCAACTTTCAACAACCACATCAGAACCAAACACTCTAAATACAATACCAACCAAGTCAAATCATTCATTTCATGCAACACAACAAATCAACACGAAATATGCACCAAACCAAGATCCAACCAATTCAAATCCCAAAGCAAAACCAATATACAATGTGAACTTCTAACAAACAAAAAATTAGTGTGATATGAAAAGTTTGAGGACCAAATACTCCCATGGGCATGAATAACTACATAAGTTTGATAACACCCTCACTCATGCCAACACAAGATACCAACCAAGTCAAACCATTCGTTCTCATTCATTTCATTCAACGGAGCAAATCAACGAGAAAATCGCACAAACCAAGATCCAACCAATTCAAAAACCCAAATCAAAACCAACACCAAATGTGAATTGCTAACGAAAAACTAGTGTGCCACCAAATTAGGAGCAACTTTCAACAACCACATCAGAACCCAATACTCCAAATCCAATACCAACCAATTCAAATCATTCAAACTCATTCATTTCATTCAACATAACAAGAAAAACAAGAAAGTCCCACAAAACCAAGATCCAACCAATTCAAAAACCCAAATCAAAACCAACACAATATGTGAATTGCTAACAAAAAAACTAGTGTGTCGCCAAATGAGGAGCAACCTTCAACAACCACATCAGAACCCAATACTCCAAATCCAATACCAACCAAGTCAAATCATTCATTTCATTCAACACAACAAATCAACGAGAAAATCACACCAAACCAAGATCCAACCAATTCAGAACCAACATAAAATGTGAATTGCTAACAAAAAAACTAGTGTCACCAATCAGAACCCAATACTCCAAATACAATACCAACCAATTCAAATCGTTCAACACAACAAAAAAAACAAGAATATCACACCAAACCAAGATCCAACCAATTCAAAAGAAAACAAATCAAAATGTGAAATTGCCAGCACAAGATCAGTGCGTTACCAAATGAGGAGCACTTATTGACACCTTCAAGAGTGACAACAGCGGTGAGAATGAAGACAAACGGCAACAAGAAGGCGAGGACGAGAATGGTGTGGAAGAGGGTCCTGTACGAGATGTGGCGAGCTGCAACCTTGATCCTCATCAAGTCAATAAACCCATTGCTGCTCGATATCGTGATGCTTCTCATGCTCGGCGAGAAATGAAGCTGCATCGTCGTCTATGCAGCCCCAGTTCGTCTCTCCCCAAAACAACCACAACCCTAACAACACAATCACATCCACAAATCGCCAATCTCGAAATACCCACCATCAGATCTCGCAAAAACCAATCTGAAACGCCCAAATAGAGATCTCTTCTGGGTCCTCCTCTTCGAATCTCTACTCTTTTCGGGTCCTCTCAGATACTGCATTGGGTTGCGCCAGTTGGGGCGTCGTCAAAAATCGAAACTTCGCCGAAATTCGAACCTCTGAATCGAATTGGGTCTCTGGGTATGGAGATTTCTCTATTTCTTTTCCTCTCTTGTGAAGTGCTTTTTCATGGTGATCTATTTTCGTTTCGCTTTCAAGCAAAATTAATTATAAAAAAACTTAATGTCTTAAACTAATTAATTAATCTTGTAATCAAAATTTTTTTTTTCTGAGTCAAAACCGTGTTGTGGACTCCAATCCATAGCTGGTTTGAGCTTTGGTGATCAAAATTGAACGGCAAGTCGAGACTAATTTTTCAAATCGGTCTAATCGTAATTTATGTGCCTTAAACTATAAATTGTGATTTGCTTGACTAGGTCCCAAACCAATATTGGAGACGAATCAAAACTGAAAAATCGAGAACAATAGGAAATTGGTTTGGTTCGGTTTTGAAATTAGAGAATCGTTTAAATTTAGTTTGAATTCGGTTCTTATAGTGCAAAATCACCAGTTTTGAATCGAACCGGTTCATCATGTTTACGTGTTCCTTTCTGGGTGCACCACCAGTAACTCTTCTACATACATGTTTCGATCTCGCTTATAAACCATTTATGATAAATAATAAAAACTTGAATCGTTTCTCTCGTATAGTCGCACTCTTTCGTTATTAATTTTGCCTAATTCAGCTCTTAAATCAAGCACGAATTGTATATCGAAATCTAATCAGTTTCAATCGGATAGAACTAGAACCAAATTTGAAATCGAACCATCTCTCATACAGTGATTCCGAGTTTGGTTCTCATATATTAATAACCAATGAGTTTTGGCCGTATAGTTTCGCATAGAGCCATCGTAATACACATGCAAATAGTATGAATTGTACATAATATTTTTAATAATTTTTTCACCTTGATCTAATTTAGATGATTTTTTTAATATTACATCAATTTTCCTATCTACTCATAAACCTACCCCACTCAAATACATTTGCTGAGCCTCGAAATATGGTCTGAAGCCAGGGAGCAAGCAGCGTCAACCACTAAGTCACGTTCAAATTGGTCTAATTTAGATGATTTATTAACTTTTTAAAGTCATGTTTCGGAAAAAAAAATATTTATATGTATTCCTCCTTATTACTTGTAAATTTGTAGTGACTGTTTTTTTAGTTAGGCTTCTATTTTATCTTTAAATTGAGATAAAAATGAAATAAATTGGTATAACATACGGGTCGGCTCAAATTGTAAGAACCGAATGGTTGTAAACCATTCAAAATATGGTTTGTGATTTGAAATTTTGTCAACCCGAAGCGATCGATTTAATTTTAAAATTCAAAGTGCAACTAAAGAAACCGACTCATACACATCTAAATACCGTGCTGAGCCTCGAACCTTGGTCTGAAGTCAAGTAGCAAACATTGTCAATCACTGGGCCGCGCTCAAGCATATAATTGTTTGCAAGTTTTTTTATAAAAAAAAAAAAGAAAAAGAAAAAGCAAATTGGGATATATTTAAGGATGGTCCGCAACAACGACCTCCGTAAACTCAGGGGGGACATATCCCTCACCCACAATCCAATCTCCCAGTACAAGCGAGTATCTGACCAAAACATGGGCCGTTCTATTGTCGTTACGCCTAGCACAGGAAACTACATGAGACGGGGTAGTCAAAACGCCAAACTAGCAAACCCCACTGACTAGACTGCCTATCGGATCCCATAATGGCAAGGACAAGGCTCTAGCAGTCGTTTTCGACACTAACTTCGATCCACTGTTTCTTGGTTGCCCAAGAGAGCGCTTCCCTGACTCCTACCACCTCGACGATGGTTAGATCTGACGAGCCTGACTTCCGCGAAGCTCCGCGACTTTGCAAGTTGATCTTACTTACCACGTCAATTATTTTGATACATTGTCACTCTTGGAATATTTATGAGCAATTGAATTAATTTTGTAGAATCGGAGATAATCAAAGAAAATTACTAGTTTTAGATAGGAGAAAATTATATATTAGATATTATATGATCACTCGGGACAAGTAAAGTCTAATTTAATTTATATGTTAACGTTGATGAAAAAAAGTATTAGGATGTCATATTAATGCATTAATTTCTTTCTTTCTTCATCAATCAATTAAATTAAATGAGTGGAAATCACAATTGACTCGTCAACGAGTATATAAATGACTTTTAAACATGATTTATATTTGTGTTATTTAATATAATATAACGGTTGGAACAAGCAAACCTATTTTTAAAGTCAATTTCTTATGATGAGGTCGACTGGAAAAATCGTGTTAAAATTTTCCATAACAACGATAATGTGAAAGTGATTTATTAACAAACATAATAATTGATATTCACTGTTGAAGAATAAAATAATCTACACTTCTAAAATAGTTATAAAACAGTAAGATAAACCAATTATTTATGAGAAAATAAACCTTGGTAGTGTAATAAAATAAAAGTATCAAATGACCAAAATATATTTATATCTAAATGACAATGTTCTAATAAATGTTAGGTTTGAAAGATTAATCAGAGATTAATCATAAAATAAATTGAATTTAATAATTAATTAAAAACTAATTGGACAAGTGGGAGATTTTCAAAAACACTCCTAAATGATTGAGGAGCTTAATTTTGTAATAACTTTTGTAGTAAAAAACTACCAAGTAAATTTCAAACTTATTTAATTTTAAAGTGAAATTTTTTAAAAATTAAATTCTAATAAAATTAAACTCAATTAGACTAGTTTTCTCTCTCTAAATATGTGAAAATAACCAAAGCAAAATAGAGGTTTAATTAGTTATGAAAAAATAACAACCAACACAAGAAGGGACTAATTCAAATAATTTGTTTGAATCCAAAACATAAAGAAAGATAGAAATACATTTACACGACATTCAAGTTACATTTACACGACAACCGACGAATAGTTCCACTCACCCAACTCTCCAATCATTTTCTATTTCACATTCTTTAGTTTATTAATTCAATCATCTTTTATTTTCGTCACCAATTAAACGTAAACACCACATTTACATTATCATAATTAACATAATAGACTGATTACCCGTAAATCACTAAAACAGAGATATCTAAGACTAACTAAGTTTTAACGTATATTTTTACGTGCTCGATATACGCGTGTAAGCGAGCTGGATTGAATATTAATTTATCGAGGCTCGGTTTGAGAAAAACATTAGCCCGACTCGAGCTCAAATTAGTTGATATCTAAATTCAGCTAGTTTCATTCAAGTTTCACTGCAAATTAATATTAAGTAAAAGTTATAAGTTATAAGTTTATATCAAATAAAAAATACACATAAAATTAATTAAATACTAAACGAGTCGGCTCTATATCGTCAGCTCAAATCGACTTTGATTCGTCGAGTTTTCATAATAATATTTGATAAAAAAATGAACATATATAACAAATATTTAAATAACAGACGAGTCGGCTCGAGACCGGTTCACTTCAATTCGTCTAGTTTTCATATATAATAAACATTTATTAAAAATATTTTTTTACATATGAACTAATCAAATACTTAATAAGCCGGTTGATACTGGGTTAGTTGTTATTTAATTAATAAAATTCATTTTATTTTTTAAAAATTATTTAATAAACTGGTTGACGAACTTATCGAACTTTAATATGTAAAACTCGCGATTGACTCATTTATTAATATGGAATTCAATTATAACATGTCTAAACTTAATATTTCACTAAACAAATTCGAACAATTGGTTTAATAAAGGCTCAAATCGTCCACATTTGATCGTTTTATTTTGTTGGGATCGTCGGTGGCATATGAAATGTGAAGGCATGCACATGGGGGTTGCTGTATCCATCACTTTAATGGCTTATGAAAATGAAAAGAGACATCATTACATATTCATCGTCATGTGCCTCCCTTCTCCTTCTCCTACGTGGTAAAGATCGAAACTTGTCTTCGTCACCAACAAACAACAATACATCAATCACTACAACACACGCTTTTAGCATTATACACACAACGAATAACACACGTTTAACTCAATATATGATCACTCCTCCTCGTACATTTTATCTTCTTTAATTTACAATTAAACGTAGGGATGGACATGGGTCCAAAATTAGACCGAACCGGATCGTATTTCTTGATTTTCAATTTTTTGAGAGCCGGAGCCGGAACCAGTAAATAATGGGACGGTTCGGTTTTGAAACTGTTTATCCAATTTGATTCTCCAGTTCTACCTGCTAGAACCGTTTAAATTAAAATAAAAAACTAACCAATTCTAACCGAATAGAACTGAGAATCGAACCATATAACTACAGTCATAACCGATTCCAGAATCGTGCCCAAAAAATGTGACATTTTGAATTTAAACGATCAACGATTGAACAGTGTCATTCAGTTTACTTCTTAACTCTTTAAAATCGATTTATGTTTGTGACTAATTATTCATTCTTATAAACAAATAAGTTTTCTTTGCCGTTTGAAACACACTTTTTTATGAGAGACCGTGAATTCGAATTCGAACTTTGTTGGTCGCGAGAAAGTTTTTAGGTATATTAGGAAGTTTATGTAATTCTTCAACAACAAAAAATTAAAATATTTAGGGTACCGAACCCTCTACTAGAACATAGTTTCGGTGTACTTAAAAATTCACCAGCCTTTGGATCTCGCAGAGCTCATCAAATAGCTCATCGGACGGCCAGAAATCAACCTCTCCCGTATCACAAAAGAGTAGTAGAGCGTTACTTGTGTCAGTCTCATCTCTTCTCGTCCTCGGCGGCTTCACAGTTCAATCTGCAGGAAGCTCACTGCAAGGCAAGTCACAGCAACCTAATTTTTTTTTCTCATTTCCTTCACTTTCTTTATGTTTTTGACAATTCTGAAGTTAATTAGAACCTGGGTTTGCAATTGCATTGTTGCATGTAACTGAGCAAGAATCTGTTTCTGGGTTTCTTTTGTGTTTCCTCAGTTTACTGTTAATTTCATATGTATTTTTGTGCAATGAGCATGATTTGGTACTATTGGTGTTCTCTAGTAGATTATAGTTTGTAAGGAAAATGATGTTTGTTCTCACTTGTAATCTTAATGGCTGCTTGTTGGAAAGTATAATTTGTGTGATTTAATGTATGTGTGTTTTGTGAGAGTGATGTAGAGTTTTTTCCCAATGATATTGAATGGGAGCTAACGGGTGTGCAAAAAAATGAGTTTTTTTTCCTAATGAAATTGAATGAGAGTTAAAGGGTATGCAAAAAATTGAGTTTTTTTATCCAATGATATTGAATGAGAGCTAAAGGGTATGCAAAAAAATTGAGCTTTTTTTCAATTGAAATTGAATAAGACCTAAAGGGTATGCAAAAGGCTGAGTTTTTGAGCTATGAGGAGCTTTTTTGAGTTTGTGATTTGGTGAACAGTTTAAGGAAGTGTTGATGTTGTCCAGTGGGTTATAGTTTGTAGAGAAAATGTATTCTCTCATTTGTACTCTTAATGGCTTCTTGTTGGAAAAGTTGTGTGACATAGTGTGTATGTGTTTTGTGAGAGTAATCTCCCTTTTTTCTTCCAGTGAAAGTGAATAATAGCTAAAGGGTACGCAAAAAGTTGTATTTTTGAGCTATGAGGAGCTTTGTTTGAGTTTTTGATTTGGTGAACAGTTGAAGAAAGTGAAAATGGAGGAGGACCCTTCTGGTGAAGCCAAAGAAATGGTGGATTCATTCGTGCATTTGGAGGATGAGGGAGATGAATGTTGTGTTGTAGAGGGTGTTGAAGCTCCCATGGCAATGGATACCGAAAAGGCAGCAGAGGAGGAGGAGGAGGAAATTGTGGACATGGAGTCCTCTCTTTGCCTAGCGGGAGGCGTTGGAGAGCCCGCGCTGGGGATGGGATTCCCATCCGAGGATGACGCGAGGAATTTCTACAATGCATACGCCAAGCAAACGGGTTTTAGCATTCGTGTGAATTCATATTACCGGTCCAAGAAGGATAACTTGATAATCTCCAGAGAGTTTTGCTGCTCCAAAGAAGGTTTCCGTAGAGATAAACGGGGAAAGAAGATGGATTTATGCGATGAGAACAAAAAGAGGCGTTCTAGGCCAATCACCAGGGAAGGCTGCAGGGCGATGATGACCGTGAGGAGAAGAGACGACGGGACATGGCACATAGCAAAATTAGAGAAAGAGCATAATCACGAACTAGTGACTCCCCCGATGAGGCATTTTCTCCGATCGCATAAGCACAGAAGTGATCCGAATAAATGTCTGAGTAACTCTTTCAGTTTTGATTCCGACAGTTTTGGCAAAATTGCATTTCCCGCGCAGCATAGCGTGAATTATATTGGTAAAGGGTGTTTAAGTACATTTGGGATAGATGCGAAGAGTCTACTTGTTTTTTTCAAGATCATGCATGCTAGTGATCCCGCGTTTTATTATGCATTACAGGTTGACGATGAAGACAGGCTCAGCAGCGTTTTCTGGGTCGACACGAGGTCAAGAATCGCATATAGCTGCTTCTCTGATGTCGTGGCCTTCAACACTACTTACCAAGTGAACCAGTACAAAATGCCATTTGCGCCTTTCACAGGAACGAATCATCACAAGCAGTCTGTGTTATTTGGCTGCGCGTTGCTCGCGGATGAGACTGAGTCGACTTTCGTCTGGCTCTTCACGACCTGGCTCGAGGCGATGTCAGGCCGCCATCCGGGCTTGATCATAACCGATTATGATTCTGCAATCAGCAGAGCGGTTGAAAGGGTTTTCCCGCGATCCGGTCATCGATACTGTAAGTCTCACATCACGAGCAAAATGCCTAAAGAAATGGGAGAAGCTTATTTTTCCCTCCAAAAGGCGTTTCAGTTCGAATTTGATTATTGTGTTACTAAAACTGAGACGCCTGAAGAATTCGAATCCGCTTGGCAAGTTCTTCTCGACAAGTACAATGTTAGAGGAAACGAATGGCTTCAGTCGCTCTACATCGATCGGAAGCTGTGGGTTCCGACATATGTTAAAGACACGTTCTTTGCAGGAATGTACAATGTTAGAAGTGAGAGCGTGAACTCGCTCTTCGATGGCTATGTCAACGCACGAACGACATTACTAGATTTCGCAGAGCTATACGGGAAGGCTCTGGATGAACGGTATGAGAAAGAGGCTAGAGCGGAGTTTGAAACCTTTTACACCAAACCCGTCCTCAAGACGCCGCTTCCCATGGAAAAGCAGGCAGCGGAAGTGTACACAAGAAAACTGTTTCTAATCTTCCAGCATGAAGTTTTCGAATCTCTAGTACTAGCGGTAAAATTAAACGAGACATCTAAATACGAGGTAGCTAGGTTTGACGAGGAAGACAAAATCTATTTCGTTGATTTTAATGTTTCGGAAAAAGTTGCTACTTGTAGCTGCAAGATGTTTGAGTTCGAGGGGATTCTATGCAGGCATGTTTTGGCGGTCTTCAAAGCTATGAACGTGTTCATGCTTCCGCAACATTATATTTTAAAGCGATGGACAAGGAAAGCCAAGGATGAGGTAGCGCATTGTCATGAACAACAAGGCGATTGTAATTCTCAGAGAGCCAAGAACAACTCGCATTATAATATACTGTACCAGGAAGCGATCAAGTGCGCTGAGGAAGGGATTGCGTCTGATCATAGCTTTAAGGTAGCGCTGAGCGCCTTAAAAGAGGCGAGAGCCAAAGTTGTTGCAGCAAAGAAAAACGCCATTTATGGCACAAAACATGATGACATTGCTATGGTTAGTCCAGTAGACAGCTCTTCGGTACTGACAGCTTCCCTTGGCCACGAGGGTGCTAAAACAAATAAAGTCCTTTGGAGAAACTGATATCTGCTGGCACGATCGTTGTGCATGCTTCTGGCTAAAGGATTATTGCCAAAACACTTCAGCGGTAAGAAATTATATCATGTAAATGCTTTCAGCTTCAGACGAACAGGTTTGCTTCGTGTTGGGATTTACTGAGCTTTTTTCCTCTCTTCAACCCAAACCAGAGTTTTACAGATAAAATCAGTTCTTGCTGGATAGGAGACTGTATTCATCTTTTAACAAAAGGTTGAGTTCTTTCAGAGATTTTTCAGTTCCTTTTTGTTGTGGAATCATGTTCATTGAGTAATTGCAATTTGCATTATGTTCTTGTAATTATTATCTAACTTATTGTTGTGATCATCTCTGGTAGGCTGTAAATGAATTGTTTTAGATTTTCAGTAACATCAAAGAGTTTTTGTTCTGTATTTTCAGAATGACCTTTATTTAGCTTTTGCTCATATAAGGTCTGTAATTCTTATATTTGGTTGATTTCACATTGATCTTGTATGTATGGTTAGAGGCTGCAGTATATGATTCTGTCAAATATTTAGAATGTGAGTCATTTTTGTGTTTAAGGGTCTGAAAAACATTTGACATCGCAATTCAGTAATTTTACGATAATACCCTACCTACACAATAACCCATCCCCCCACCCATAAACAATGTCGGGCACCAAGCCTCAGGCCTGGGAATAGCACCTTGAACCACGATGCCAAGTAACAGGTTGATAGATTTAATTATTAATTAACAACAAAAGTGGAAAAATTATCCGATTGATATGTGGATAGAGGTGCAATATAATATGAGCCAAGAAACTGTAGAAATGATTTCCTGCCTCAATTATGTGATTTAATGTAGAAAATCACTAGTAAGATGAAATAAGCAATATTGCTTTGTCCAGGTTAGTGAGGTTTTCCAATTTACTTGGTTCAAAGATGCAAAAGGAAGAGGTTGCCAAAAGAAACAAAATCAACAGTCAGCAAAAATTTACACCAAACTTCAGCAAACCCAGAATCTGATTGTATAAACAATCTCAGCATTACAAGATGACAACTAAATACTCTTAACAATCAAAATCCATACATGATGCCACAAGAAGCTTCTCTGAACCCCAAAACACAAAATCCAGACATTCACTTCCACAACTCTTCTTCCATATCCATGAAGCAGAATAATCTTCTCCTCATTCAGATCATTAGAATGTGAATGGCACGACATTAGGGTTTTGATCGTTAAACTCTCGAGACTTTCACAAACTTCCTGCTCGGCGAATCATCTCTATCCTCCATCTTCACAGGCAACGGAGCAGAAAACAGCGAGCTCCCACCTCGACCCTGATTACCATTTCCATTTCTATCACCATCATCATCGTTCAAAGACCTGTGATTTTTTTCCTCGTCGCTGCTCTGCACAGACCCTTCATTATTGCCAGCCCCATTAGACAGACTCTCGATTCTGCTCTCAATTCTTCCTATATCAGCTTGCAAATTCTCCACGAGGTCTCTATAAACGTCATTCTCCTCCTCATCGCTGCAGGCACTTTCCGCAAAGCTCACATTTTTCTTCACTTTCGGTTTAACTCCTCCATACTTCTTCACCAAAATGCCACTTCCTGTTTTTTCAGACGCACCATTCTTCACCTTCACAACAACTCTCGGTTCTTCTTCTTCCTCCTCCTCTTCTTCATCATCTTCGTCGTCACTGGCATGGTGAAACCCTTGAAGCTCCACATCGTCTTCATGATGATTCACGGAAACTTTAGCAAACCCATGTATTTTTTCGACCCGGGATCTCAATTTCTCCACCATCTCCCTCTGCTCCCTCAAAGCCCTAGCCTTACTATTTTGAGCAAACCTCACATTCTTTATGTTCATGACTTTGCTGGAAAGGCTGTTCCTTTTCACAGCAACCCCATCAATGAATTCCAGAAACCGAACCAATTCTCTACCAATAGCCCTCTTCCTAACCCTAATCATCGGATCACCAGCCTACACACAGACCCAAATCAAAAATCGAACAAACAAAGAAATTGAAAACTAAGAAATTGAAATTGGGGATTGCCCGGGAAATGGGTGTACCTGAATAGAGTCGAGCTTGAGGAGGAGGTGGGTGGTTTCCTGAGAGATCGCCTGAGAATCGAAATGGGTGTCACTGGGTAGCGATGATTTGAGATAGACGAAGCTTGTTTTGATGGAAGCGAGGTCCTGGAGCTGCCGGAGGGTCCTCGATCTGCGAACCAGGTGAGACCGGAAATGGGTCTGGATGATCCGAGCCGCCATGTCTCGGAGAGATCGCGAGGCGCGGTCGTGGTGCGACGGCGGCGACGGCGGCGGCGGAGAGGAGAATCGGCGGAGGGAAGATTCTAGGGCGTGGATTCGCTGGAGGAGGGAGGAGATGATGAACTGGGTCTGCTGGTGTTGATCCTCTTGCTGAATCTGGTGGTTCCGGTGGGGCTTGTGGTGGCGGGGGAGGAGCTCGGAGTGGAGGAGATGGTCGGTGGACGGCGGAGGAGGACAGGGGTGGTGGAGCTGAGGGTTGCAGGTGTAGCCGCCGGTTCCGGCGGCGCAGCAGCAGGAGCATGCGGCGGAGGAGGGTGGAGGGCTGTTGTGACAGTGGCCGTGGTGGTGGTGGTGAGAGGCCATTTCCGGCGGCGGCGACGGCGACGGCGGAGATTGAGATGGGATTGGCGGAGGAGCGGTTTCAGACACAGCCAGTCAAGTGTTGGTAAAGGTGAAATTGACTGTTGTACAAATATATTTCACTGTCTTGGGCTTGTAATCTGATATGGCCCATCAAAAATGGGCCTGTAGGCCCAACCACTCTTTTTTTGTTATCCGTTACTCGTCCGGATCGCATCGGGTTGGGTCTGTCTGCTAGCAGGTGGGTTGACGCAGACTGTTCATTGTTTGATTTAGAGTTGGTTCGGTTCAAAACTAAACCATCAATTAGGTTTTAAGAAAATAAAAAACTAAAATGGAACGGAACGGAATAGATGAAATTTGGTTTGGTTCGGTTTTGAATATATCGATTTCTATTTTTGTCATCATTTTATAAACCAAAACCAAACCAATAGAGTTTCAGTTTAGTTTTGAGCCGAACTTATTCAGTTTGATTATTTTTCAGACGATTTGGGTCAGTTCAGTTCGGTTATTCTAAACAATGTTATGCACTAGTCAAGTAAAAAGGGTGTTACTGTATGTAACTTTCGTTAGATTTAGAATAGGGATGACAAAAGTTCTCGAATCCTCCAGTATCTTGACTCAATTGGGTAGAAAACATGGATCACTGAACATTTTCATTCCTGTTGAGAGAAAAAAATACTCCAAATCCAACAGAGACACAGTAACTCCAAAACCCACCATGTTGCCATTCCTAATTTGAAAATAGCAGATTCAAATTCCTTTGAATCCAGAACAAGGTATAAAAGGTTCATGAGAAACATTACAGAGGTGTGGTGCATGTATTTGACATATTGCTGAGAAACCAAAAACTGTAAGCAAAATTATTCTTCAGAAAGAAGATAAATACATGATTCTATGTCAGTCAGTAGCTACTCAACTATCAAGCACTTCTACTCAAATGTTTCCTCATCATTGCAGCATGCTTCTGTCCTGCAACATGGTAACTGAACACAGTGTCACTATTGCACACAACATTACATATATGGCATGTCCTCACTGCCTCTGCTGCAGCTCCTCCTTCCAGAACCTTCCTCTTCTTCGTCTCCACATCCATCGAGCTTCCACCTGCCTTCTTCTTCCTCCTCTTCTTCCCGCTCGTATTGGCATCAGCTTTGGCCTTCTCGGGATTTTCTTGGGGTCCGATGGCTGGATCACTCGATCCTGCCAGAGCAATGGTTTGGGGAGGAGGAGCGGGGGCAGGGATCGGAGCGGGGGCGGGGGCCAAGGACTGTCTTAGTTTCTCGACGTTCTTCTTGTGTTTCTTCCCGAGTTTATGTTGCGCGAGTATGTCTTTGCTGTTGCAGTCCACCTTGCAGATACCACAGTATGCAGATTGTATAATCTTGGGTTTCTTTAGGGGCTTCTTCTTGGAGAAGGCGATTCCATTTGCCTGGGGAGTCGGATAGGTCAACTGTTTGGTTCCATTCTGAGGTATTGAAACTCCCTGCAAAATAATCTCCAAGTGAACACCATAAAACTAAAAGATATGGCTCGCAAACACGTTGAATTTCGAGTTCTTGCCAATTGCTACAAGCACTAAACCTTAAAAGTTCTTACGGTTTCTCAGTTCTCACCCTAAAAACACTGCAACATCAAGCATTGAAAAATGGTAGTGTAAAAACGTCCAGCGCACGCGTTATGAATCAACCATGTAAATATTTAACCGTTTAATGCTCTTTAGTGCAGGGGCACACTATCAAATACCCATCCAAGGCAGCCTAATTCACACATAGAAGACAACGGTTTACTGGGTATGATCAGATCAATGCAAGTCTAAGACCACGAAAGGAAGGAGAAACCACAGTGCAGCAAAGCGCACCAAACCAATGCAGGATTATCTATAAATATACCATGAAATTACGAAATTGTTTAATGGTCTTTAGTGTTGAGGCACACTATCAAATATCCATCCAAGAAAGCCTAACTCACACACAGAATACGGTTTATTTGGTCCGATCGGATCAATGTGAGTCTCGAACCACGAAAGGAAGGAGAAACTGCAATGCAGCAAAGCACACCAGACAAATGCAGCATTATCTATACATACAAATTTACAGAGTTATGTAATTATTTGATGTTCTTTAGTGTTGAGGCAAACTATCGAATACACACCCAAGAAAGCTTAATTCATACACAGAACATGGTTTACTAGGTATGATCAGAGCAATTCAAATCTAGGACCACGAAAGGAAAGAGAAACTACAATGCAGCAAAGCACACCAACCAAATGCATCATTACCATACAGACCTCAAATGCATTTATCAAGTACATAGTGAATTGGAACAAAGAAAGCAACATACAAGTGATTATGTTATCAACTTATATGTGCGCTCAGCAAATCACACCAAACTAAAGCAGCATTATCTATACATAGAAATTTATAGAGTTATGTAATTGTTTATTGTTCTTTAGTATTGAGGCACACTATCAAATACACATCCAAGACAGCTTAATTCACACACAGAATGCAGTTTACTGGGTACAATCAGATCAATGCAAGTCTAGAACCACGGAAGGAACGCAAAACTACAATGCAGCAAAGCACACCAAACCAAAGCGCCATTATCTATATGTACAAGTTTCAAGAGTTATGTAAGTGTTTAATGTTCTTTAGTGTTGAGGAACACTACCAAATACCGATCCAAGAAAGCCCAATTCATACACAAAACATGGTTTAGCATGTACGATCAGAATTCAGATCAATGTGAGTCTAGGATCAAGAAACTACAACACAGCAAAGCACACCAAACCAATGCAGCATTATCCATACATACAAGTTCATAGAGTTCTATAATTGTTTAATTTTCTTTAGTGTTGAGGCACACTATCAAAAAAACCATTCCAAGACAGCCTAATTCATACACAGAACAGGGTTTACTAGGTACGATCAGATCAATGTGAGCTACGACCACCAAAGGATCGAGAAACTACGATGCATCAAAGCAACCAAACAATGCAGCATTATCCATACACACAAGTTTATAGAGTTAAGTAATTGTTTAATGTTCTTTAGTCAGTGTTGAGGCACACTATCAAATACCCAACCTATAAAGCCCAGTTCATACACAACATACGGTTAGTGGGTCTGATGATCAAATCAATGCAAGTCTAGGAACGAGAAACTACAATGCAGCAAAGCACACCAAACCATCGCATCATTATCTACACACACGTGTTCATAGAGTTGCAGCCTACCATACAGACCTAAAACACATAAGAAATAGGAACAAAGAAAACAACACAAGTGATCACTTGGTATTTGTTCTCAAATTTAAGGGACACCATCGAATACCCATCGAAGAAAGCCCAAATCATACACAAAACATGGTTTAGCAGGTACGATCAGATCAATGCAACACATGCATGTTTATAGAGTTGTAACCTACCATACAGACCTCAAACACATTTATCAAGCACATAACGAATCGGAACAGAGAAAGCAGGAATCAGCAAACCAACATAGTTTCCACAAGTGATCATATGATATTTGTGCTCAATTTTCCACAACAATCATGAATGCACCATCATCAACCAACCAGGAATCAGCAAACCAAAAAACCCTAAGTTGACAAAAAGGACTCGCATTTACATGTCCTGCTCCGCCGTAGAAACTCAACGGATCCAACCCAAAATACGGTAACTGGGTCTGATGATCAGATCAATGCAAGTCTAGGACCATGAAAGCAACGAGAAACTACAATGCAGCAAAGCACACCAAACCAAGGCATCATTATCTACAAACACACATGTTCATAGAGTTGCAGCCTATCATACAGATCTCAAACACATAACGAATCGGAACAAAGAAAGCAACATACAAACGATCACATCATACTTGTCCTCAAATTCCCACAACAATCATGAATGCAGCATCATCAAAGTACCAGGAATCATCAAACCAACACATTTTCCAAATAATTTCTCTCCCAAAATCACAAAACCCTACAACAAAAACAAAAAGGACTCACATTTACATGTCCGGCTCCGCCGTAGAAGCTCGCCGGGTCCAACCCGAAATGCCGGACGGCCTCCAGGGCGGCCCATCCCTGCAAATCGGCCTCCGAGTAGTACCCTCCGTAATGCTGCTGAGGAGGAGGAGCGTAATGCGCGGCGGAGGAGGAGCCGGAGGTGGCGGCGGGGGCGTAGCTGTATTGGGCGGCGGGCTGGTAGGCGGAGTAAGGGTCCACACCCGGCGGCGCGACGGCGGGCTCCGCCGGAGGAGCGGCGTTGAGGTAGAGAGGGTCGTTGGGCTGGAGGATTGGGTTAGGGTTAGGGTTGTGATGAGGAGGGTAGTATTGGAATTGAGGATGGTAAGGGTAGGGCACTGTGGGAGGGTTTTGGCCTGGAGGTGGTGGATTAGGGTTTTGCTGCTCCATTGACGACGATGCTCCCTCTCTCTCTCTCTCTCGCTGAGCTCTGGTGCGTCAGAGAGAGATTCTCAATAGGGAAGGAATTGTTCGGGGCGGGAATCTAACATGCGCCGTGTCGGTGTAGCGTATTATCCTACGCACCGGCTAATACGCTGAAAATGCACGTACCAAAGTGAGAGCTTCCTGCCATTTTCACCGGTACTGAGCCGGTATGTTTGCGATTCGGTTTTTAAAAACCGGTTTTCTTGATCATCTCACATTTTGAGATGGTTTTTTTAATTATTGTTTTTTCTTTCGTTGGCCCAATCAATTTAGGTCCGATTAATAAAGGTTGATGCCCTGAGATGAGTTTTGTATTCAAATTGTTCAGATTATAGTTATGGGTTTATATTGGTTCTAATTCTAATGACGGGAACCGAATCGGTGTAATTTCATTTTGTTTATAGCCAAACTGATTTGATTCTATCCGATTATGTTATTTCCAGATCAATAATTTCTGGACACCATAAATCTCAATGTTTTTTATTAAATTCATGAAGGTGTTCACATATGACCACATGATCTTCATGTCCATATTCTTCATATAATCTGTTGCCATGTCAAAAAAATTACAAAGATTAAAAGAAGAAAATGATGGTGAGGACATCTCTTTTTATAAAATAAATTTATTCGAAATACAGTGAGTTTTAGAACATTTGTTAAATTTGACAAACATAATAAAAACCTTTAAAACATAAATAAAATTAATCATCATTCAAAATTGTATATAAATGTTCCTAATATCATCTCAGGTATTTACCATTCCTATATAATAATTCCTAAAAGGATTTTGATTTAAAAGACATCATATAATACCAGTGTTGCAATCATATAAATAAATATCACCAAGATCTTGAAAGTCTAAATGCAAGACAAGCCTTTAACAGAGGTAAAATTGTCAAGAACAAAAACTAGCAGAACATAAAAGAGCTGGTAGCCAAAACAGAAACATAACATCTCCCTCAAATGCATCTCCCAAACCAAAACAGAATCTATTGTGCATCAAAACATGAGATTAATCAACCTATTGCGGAGGAGCAATCACAATACGTCCCGCAACTTGGTCAAGATCCCTGCGACCGCTGGAAGTGATCCTCCTTCCACTGCCAAAATTTACAAGGCAGCAACATATCAAAAACCGACAGAAAGAAAACAATATAGAGGCGAGACATAAAAATTAGGGTTTATCAGTTTGTTATTGTGCAAAATAACGAATTTCTTAATATGCAATGGAAGTGGTATTGGTAAAAGTGAGAATGTGTTTTTGCTTACCCCTTGGAGTCAATCTCAACAATGCTCATCTTCTGCAGCTGTTGTAAAATGTGACGGGCAATGGCGCCGCTGCTCTTGCAGAAGTGGGGAGGACGACTTCCATTTCTCTTGCTCCCTCCATAGATCCGCTTAAATGCACCAACACCGAGACCACCTCTCATGTAGATCTTCCTGGCCATGGAGGCTGAAACAACATAATATAAGAAAATCAATATAGACTACAAGCGTTAACATCCTATCACATGGAAAAAAGGATATGAGGCGGGTGGAGATTTTTACCAGCTCTGATGTAGTACCAGTCAGGGTCATAGGGAGCCAGCTCCTTGAAAGTGGCAGTCTTCACAATGTCAGTCCAATGAGGAAGCTCAACCTGTCAAGATACAATTAAAAGAAAAATGTGAGGACATAATGTAATCAATTCAAAGGTAAATAATTCAAACAAACATCAACAAATACAATAATGTAGTGTCAATGAATAAAAATGCAATATCAATCACAGGAGGGCCCAACACAAAGTTCTTTTCAAAAAGGCAAATTTGATATGAAGACTGAAATATGAATTGGGTCAAGTGCCATGAACACATAAATTGAAAACACAACATAATATCACTCATAAGTGATACTAACAAATTTAAATCAAAACACAAAAATGAAAATGAAACCAAGTTGGTAGAAAAAACAAGGTTAAATTTGATATGCAGACTGAAATGAAATAGGGTCAAGAGCCATACAATTAAAGCAGGGTCTATCATCACAATTACACATCAGTTTAAAATGCACAAAACCCAAAAGAACCTAAAATTAAACAGACACTGCAATGTCAATCAAAGTAGAGACTACACACCAGGAATTGCATGTTAAATCACCAACAATAAACAAAACTTTAAACTCAGACCAGAGAAAAATAAGTCAAAAACAATATGCAGTGTAAAATAGAAACTGTCGAAGAGCCAAAACATTAAAACATTGACAAATATGATACATTTGCTTAACATGCACAAAAATCAAAGGGGATAGAATAGAATCCATTTGTTGAAAGTTGAATAACAAACAGAAAACAAAACTTGAAACAAAAGTTACTAGAGATAAACAGTGCAGGTTGACAAGCAAACTGAAACATTAAGTGTTCACCGATCCAAACAATCAATACATGGTTTGTATCATTACACATCGCCTTAAATTGCACAAAAATCAAAGAGGGCTAAAATTGAAAACACAATCTAGTATCAACTAGATAAGATACTAAAACCCACTCATTGAAAGCTCAATCACAAACAGAAAACAAAACTTAAGTACTAGAGATAAACACACCATGGTTGATCAACAAAATTCCTTAAAACAATGTTTATTATAATTATCAGACAGATTAAAATGCACAAAAATCAAAAGATGGCTAAGATTGAAAACACAATTCAATACCACCTACACAACAGACAAAAAACCAGGTGCTGAAGATTAAATCACAGGCATTAACAAAAAACAAAACTAAAAACTCACTTACTAGAGAAAACACAGCAGAGTTGATCTACAAACTGAAATATGAGTTGGGTCAACAGCTAAACCATTAAAATTAAAACAAGGTCTGTGACTATATCTCAGTACCCATCAGCTTAAACATCACACAACACAAAAAAAACAGCTAAAATCAACACATTTTCAAATCCTCCACAAACAAAACTCCTAATTACCAACATTTTCATTGAACCCAACACGGATCAACACACAATCACCATCATTTTCTTCGATTCACTAGAACATGTTAACAGAATCCAAACAATTTCAAGAGAGAAAGAGACCGTACCTTTCCGGATCGCTTGAGGTGCGACGAGTAGGCCTTGACGAACTCGTGAGGCGACACATCCTTCACAGTGGTTGCGGTGGCCATGGCTGCTTCGTCTCCTTCTTCTTCTCCGAGAGCCGATTAGCGTTGCAGCTTTGCTGAAGGAGTCTGAGAATCTCTCCATCGCTTTGGCTCTGTTTATATATGGTCTCTGCCACGAATTAGGGTTTCATCTTTTTGGTTAATGGGCCTGTGGTGTCGACATGGGCTTTGTGCCACTGTTGGGCCTTTCTGGCCCATTTTATACCTTTGATGCCCGAGTAGTATCTTGTGGGTATGAATGGGCCGGATGGGAAAGGGATGGGTTTGGATAGGGGGTTGTCAAAAAATACCCGAACCGACCCAACCGGTCTGAACCGAAGCGATGAAAAATCGAACTTAATAGAATTGATTCATTTGGTTCAGTTAGAGATGTAATCGAGTTTGAGCTGATTCGGTTCTGGTTCACGAAGGTGGAACCGACAAAGAGACGAACTGAACTTAGAACCGGACAAAGCAGGCACACAAAAAAGATGCAAAATTCCCGAAAGTCGGTTCAAACAAAATTAATCGAACCAAATATCGAGCGGTTTAAAACCGAACCAGATTCTAACACTTCTGATCACGTCTATGGTTTTTTAAGAACTAACATAATTTGTTTGGTTTGATTTTGAACAGAGTTGGTTTAAAGCCAAACACCATGAATGCCATAGGTTTGGACTTGAGATGTAATGAAACTAAGGAGAATAGTTTCTTTCAACTATACTCAATGTTTTCTGGATTCCCAAGCAAATGTCAATGCTTCATTTTCAAGTGTCATTCAAAATAAATTATAGGGTTAATTACAGTTTATTCATACTGGCCGGTTTTACACTTTATTATGATTATAATA
>JAYMTP010000070.1:0-50586 GCA_036897365.1 Geranium brycei
GGAGTTGACTGTTGTTCGACCGCGTTGACCGACACTAATTCAAGCAAGAAATTGGTTATTTCGTGTTGAAGTGCAGGAGATTGGCCGACTTGATGACAACCAAGGGATTGGCCCATATTTATGAGAAACAACATGTGAGCGATTGGGAAGAAACTGGACCAGTCCAAAGGTCCAACACGAGAGTCCAACAGCGAGCCCCATTTTTCTGGAGGATATCCCGGGCTGAGAGGGCAGAACGAATGGCTAAAGGCTTTTGTTTTAATTGTGACGAGAAATATGAAGCAGGTCATAGGTGTAAAAAGTTGTTTTGGCTGGAGGCTTGCGAAGAGGAGGACGAAGAGCCGGCGGAAACAGAGGAGACCAATCCAAAAATCTCCTTACACGCGATCACCGGCTCCACCGCTGCCAAAACCATAAGACTCGAAGGCAAGATCCGAAATCAGCCGATCACGGTCTTAGTGGATTCGGGGTCAACCCATACCTTTCACAAGACTTTTGTTATGGAATGTGATTCATCAGATTCAGCGCTCGGGGCGGTTCTACAGCAAGGAGGCCAACCACTTACTTATTTTAGCCGACCGTTCGCTAACCAACATCTCAAGCTGCCCGCTTACGAGATGGAGTTGATCGGGCTCACGAAGGCGGTCCGATATTGGCAAGCTTACTTGTGGAGTAAGGAGTTCCTTTTCCGAACAGACCATTATAGTCTCAAATGTTTACTGGAACAACAAATTTCAACCCCGCCTCAACAAAAATGGCTTAATAAATTATTGGGGTTTAATTTCAGGGAGTACCGAGCGAGGAGGGAGAATGTGATCGTAAACACCCTATCCTAGCAAGATGAGGACCACGATCTACTTACTGCAATCTCGATGCCGCAAATCGACATTCTGTCTTAGCTGGCGACAGATGCAACAGCTTCGGCTGATTTACAAGACATTCGAGAGAAAATGGAGGTAGGGGAGTTAACGGGAACTTTGGACTTTAAAAATGGGCTGGTACAAGGAGAGAGCTGTTGTTCCAGAAAGTTCTCCTTTAGTTAGCCTCGAGTGGAGGTGATTGCCTTTAGGTGGGCACGCTAGAGGTGCAGAGTGCGGACCCGTCTTGAGCTGGGGCTTACTCCCCGGGCGTCCCGTATGGGCAATCATTGGGTGGCCCTTGGGCCATCGTTGGGTGGACGGTAGGGGTGTCGGCCGTGGGCGACACCTGGTTGTTGGTTGGGCCGTCGATGGGTCAAGTGCAGGCGATATTGTAGCCAGCCGCGGACATAGTTGGGGCCTCGCGTGGCCGTTGTGGTTAAAGAGACAAAAGCGTCTCGATTAGACTGTGTAGCTGTCGTTGGGAACTACTGGGGATGTCCTTGGTTAGCCTCAAGTGGATGTGGTTGCCTTCAGGTGGGCAAGCTAGAGGTGCGGAGTGCGGACCCGTCTTGAGCAAGGCAAGAGTATGGGGTTACTCCCCGGGCGTTCCGTAGGGGCGCCAGTCGTGCGGGGCGTGACAAACATGCACTTGTAAAGATGACAATTGAATGGGATACCATGTGAACACGGTGTCTCAGCAACAGAGTTCATGCGGCAAGCACCAGAAGACTATGTTGATGATGTTATTTTGTGTACAGTTATAAATTCATTTTTGCACAGTCCATCAAATAGCAGAAACGAGTGGCCATCTGATGTGACGTATTTGAAGCTAAAACCACCCAAAGTTCAAAAGCCTCCAGGGAGACCCAGGATGCGGAGAAAGAAGGGTGTCGTCGAACACCTAATGGATAGTGGCAAGACAACAAAAATAAATTGTCATGACTTATAGTAGGTGTAAGCAACAAGGGCATTGTAAAAAGACTTGCAGTGCTGCAGATCATGGTGAGACTCCAGCAAAACGGAAGTTAAGGCTACAATCATCTCCCATAACTGCAAGAATGTCTAGAAAAAAATCTAGGGACTATCAAACTGATGACCAATATGGCAAGGTATTTATATAGTGCGAAGAACAGTTGATAGGAGATTAGCCAGTGGCCGGATTGTTAGAGAACCCGGATCTACAAGTGCTACTATTACTCAATCTACATCTGAACCTTAGGACATGTTGGGTTAGCTCAAGTATGTCATGAATTTTAAAATTTTGTAATAGATTTATTAGCTACATTATAAAATTATCTTGCTCATGTAAAATTGTGTTCACCTGACATGTTGATAAAATGTTGTGGCAATCATCTGGAATAGCACCTATAGACAAATATGGTCAGATCTGTTGCTCACTTTAATATTTGGATGACTTAACATTGATTATGACTTCTTGAAATTTGTTGTGCAGCATTCGACGCGGAAAAGCAATGAAAATGAGCATGATAAGGAGCAATTATTTGGATTGGATTATTGGCACAACAATAGTTTTTATTTTATTTTATAGTTTTATGTGTTTTGTTATGGTTAAGGTATTAAATATACTAATATTTAGACAAACTATAAGTTTGGTTGCACACGGATAGATGTTTTGAATTTTGGCGCATAAGGATGATGGTCCACTCCATGTGGCTATATTTAGAGTAGACCATTTTGCATATAATTATATTTAGATTTTTTTGGCACGGCGAATACTTAAGAATTGCAAATTTTGCACCGTTATTCATTTCGTTAACTTATGTTAAATTTTTATTTTTTTTTGTATTTTGTGAAAAAATTGAAATACCCTTTACAGGTAACTTAGTTATTTTAAATAAATTAAAATGACTTAAATACCTTTTCTTATCTCTCTCACCCACTCATGCCTCTCCCTCTTCCCTCTCTTGATGTAATTCTAAAGACCAAAATGTCATGGTTGAATGAAACTCACTTATAACATTGCAATCATTGCAACATTTATCAGTCCAATCACGAGGAACTACAAAAAAATCATAAACAACCATTTTCAAATTTAGAATTGGTCATCACAATATAAATATATGATTACCATTTTCACAATTTTAATTTTCATCACACCCACCAAGCCAAATTTTGTAAATAAATGTGAAAGCATAAATATTATAGAATATAAATTTTGTTTTTGAGTCTTGAGATTGTGAAATTTGAACTCTAATTCATTTAAATAAGGATGTGCTAACAAGGCCATCTACTTTGTGTACAACTTAAAATTTACATTGGTAAGGAAACAAAAATTCCAAGTGCAAATGCAGAAGGAAATGGATCCAAACCATTTGAAACAAACATTAAAGCATAACTAAGTGTACATCATCAAGACTAGTTGAGCTATTCAACTATGAAACCAATGGCAATGTACTGTGAGGATTTCAATATAACTACTCAAATTCATCAACTCTGCTAAAATTGTCAACTCTCTATCTCATCTTCTACTAAAAAGAACATCTAGTGAATAATGAAGGTATGATTTAACTTCAAAATCCATGAAACTCCGAAAATGCGAAAGCATCATTATGAATATAAAATATAAAACATGCTTGAAAAAACACCTTCAGCTCCATTACTTTTTCTCTATAACTCTCACTTCCACTTCTGCTCTTTGGGTTGCCGGATTCCGGCATGGTTGCGCTGGCGACCATCCTTACTACTACGGGCTGCTCTTATGAAGCTGGATTGATCAGATGGAGAAAAGGAAGAAAACGAGCTCGGTTGCTGGCAAAACAGAAACCAAATCTTGAGGCCCATTTCCAGATCTAGATGGTGGTCGAATAAAAAGATGCTCAGGGACGGCCAGGGTGATTTGCAGGCCAGTGGAGGCTGCCCTGGCCAAGGTTTTGCGTGCAAGTGGTTTTTCGCCGGATTAGACCTCTCAGGCTGAAGAGGGCCATATTCAATTAAGGCTCAATGTTCTTTTCCGTCCTCTCGGACTTGCTTTATACTTTGCCTTTATAAAATTTCTTGCAATAAAAAAAGACGAACAACGACGTACGGATAGCTTAAAATTTCAGCTCTGCGACGGCTCCTCCAACCAACAAATATGAAAAACCTAAAAAAATCTCAACGATTTTTTATTAAGAACAATTTCGAATTTTCAAAATTATAATACGGTATATGCGGCTCACATGGGTTGAATTTGGCTACACATAACAAAATAGTTAAGGGGTGTAAAAATGAAGTTTTTACTGAAAGGGATTTAGATTCAACTTGTGTTTAGTTAAGTGGTTTAAGGGCTATTTTCCGTGTAATTAATGAAAAAATTAATAAAATCAAAATAAATACAGAAGTATGATATAATCCAACAAAGTTTCAAACATGCTTCATAAAAGCAAATTTAAATAGTTAGGGCTTTTAGATTTTATCAAAAAAAATAAATTACACGGTTCTGGCCGGGTAGGAGTCGGATTGGGATTCTTTTGCCATCCCAATTAAGTGGTGTGAGTGTAGATCATGTATATTAAATTAGATGATGATGTTTATAGACAGGTAAGCAACAATTGGTATCATATAATTGTAAAAGGCAAACAAGAAAATTGGGTATCATAAATTGTGCAAATACACAAGACATGAATTGATCAATGAGAGGAGGATGAGATGAAGAGACGAATGTGATCGAGGAAGGAGAGGTGCTGAGGGCGATCCTTGCGGCGGACATACCCTGTGGCCTCCTTGTCAGAGTAGGTGGCGTGGCCTTTCTCCCCGTTCCTCTTCCAGAGGTCGGCGGCGTAGCTAGGGTGCGCATAGTAGGCCTGGGCGGCGCATGTTAACCCATCGACCTGGACCACGTTGATGGGCAAGCGGACGTAGTGGCCTCTGGCTGTGCCTTCGAGGTCGTCGAGGCGGTGGAGGGCGCGGGAGGACACGGCGTAGAGCTCGCCGTGGACGGGGACCCCCGATCCGGGCAGGTTGAGCAGGAAAGGGACCCGGTAGGGCCCGCAGACCAGGGGGTAGGGCTCGGCGGTGAGGGAGGGGCCCACCAAGGACGCGTCTCCGCCGCGAATCAGATCCTGCATCAGCGCGTGATTGGCGAACCCCTTCTTCAGGGTTCCGTAGGTGAAGATTAAAGAAGATGCTTCTCCTTCCACGCCCATTCCTTTTGATTCTCTCTCTCGATTGTATCGAATCGGCACGCACGGGATTGCTTCTTCTGTTGGTGTGCTGTGGTGTGGTGACCTATGTTATATATCCCCTTTTCCTATTATTCTATTCAATTCAATAAAATATCATTTTATGAACTCCACGTGTCACAACCACATCCACGCAATTTTTTTATTTTAAAATACGGACGGAGACACAACAACTTCCTATGGAAATGATGGGCTCGGGCCTATTGGATTGGGCTCACTATACCTCAACATCGACTTTGCAGTTGAATGTTTGATCACAGTGAAATTGCACTACTAGTAGTAAGAAATTGAATGCTCGCTTACAAATGTATTTGTATATGCATAGTACAAATCAATCATATGTAATGTAAATGTGCAAGTTGGTATCAGAAAGATTACTGCAACCCAATAGCAATGAATGAAAATCAGAATCAGCAAGGTATCTGGAAACCGAAGAGCGATGTAAGCTTAAAGCTGTGTATCAGAATTAGTAAGTTGGACAAAAATCAAATAAAGGCATCTTCATTGCCAGTAGAATAGAATCAAGGTATGCACAAGATCTACAATATTAAGGACATAAAAGGAATTCAACATGTTCCTTTCTGAAAAATACCAAATAATTTAGGGGCATCGTACCGTGTTAGAAGCTGGAAATGTGATCTGAACTAACATCCGTCCGTGAACTGTCAAGATGGAAGTCAAAAGATTCCGCCAGCTTAACTGCATCTTGAACCCTTAGCCTCGTTCCCTGTTGCCCTACAACTGTGGCCGCAACCCTAGCTGCTAATGTACCTATTCCTTTCAAATCTGAGACCCCGCGTAAGATCCCGTACAAAATACCAGACGCATAGGCATCCCCAGCACCACACGTGTCAACTGGCACACACGGTGAAGCAGGCACATATATGGCTTCTCCTTTTACGCCAATGTAAGACCCTCGAGGCCCGTCAGTGACTGACACTAGAGGAATGAAATTGCTTAGGTATCTTGTAGCTGAAACGGGACTTTCCTCGCAAGAAAAATGGCAGAAAGCTCTTGCCTCGTCACTATTTGCAAACACAACATCTGCGTAGTTTCCTATGATTTCCCTTAAGACAGTAGAAAATAGTCAATCAAACCCATTCATTATATCATATGTATGTATATAAACAACTCAGACAAATAGATTACCAGAAATCATCATAATATCTCTCAATGCAGGACACATCTGATGCTGTAACGGCCACCAGAGCACCATTCCTGCGGGCTTCCTCACAAGCTTTTGTGATTGCTTTAATTGTATCGGGTAATTCAAATAAATAACCTTCAACAACAAGTATGCTTGTCTTGGCGACTAAGTTAGCCAAGCATGGATCATAACTAACTGTGGAAGACGTACCCTGATGTCATAAAAAGATATAAAATAAATACGCAATTGATTCACAGCATATTATACGATATGCACATGCTAAACCAATATATCTGAAACATTTCAAGTTTTTCTCGAGGACTACTAAAGCATAGGTGATTATTTAACTACTTTGACACATCTCTGGAAATCCATACAGGAATGACAATTGCTTTGTAGTGAATATATTAAATGTGTGTTGCATGCAATTGTTTACCTTCTTCCTGGATGAAGTTGATGAAAACAAATCAAAGGAGGGCTGGGGAAATAGGTGTCTGACCCGAGAGATGATATTTTTGTTTCCAACTTTGAACTGACATTATCATGCAAAAACTTAAGTACATAAAATATCTTAAGGTTGTTTTGTTTTAAAAAAGCACTTTCTCCTACTCTTAAATTTTCATGATATTGGCTGAAATATGCATTCTGAAAGCCCAAAAGTTGGAATACAGAGTTTACTATCTACAAAAGGTGCTCACTGGATTGACAATTAGAGATTATAAGTTTATTTGCAGACGTCAAAAACATATACTAGTTGGGGTAAGATCCAAAAACTTAATCTAATAAGCATCAATACAGTTTCACTGTAATTTAACTTGTGAAGTGATGCAGCAATGAAAACTTGATGAATGTCTCAATCATTCCAAACAGACATTTACCTGATATGCAAGCATTGTGCGCTGAGCATCTGGAGTCGTGACAACTATCACTGTCCCAGTTGTCCCATCATTGACGGGCGCAGACAGAAAATGCACATTAGCCCGACCTAATTTTGCCCTATGAAACATAGTAATGGAGTGGATAGCATCATACAATAGTATTAGAAAAACTACAGGTGTGAACAAAGAATCTTTGAAACATTAAATAATTAGCATAATGCTACAAAATAAGACCCACTAGACATCAATGTGAAAGGAAGAATGAATAACAGTATGCAGCTAGCTTGCTGGCAACTTATCCACGTGATTACGAGGAATAACCTATGACTACTAGCTTCTCAGTCTATCCTGTGTATAGAAGACGTACACGTCACCAACTAAACTCCTTCACCTTTTAACGTCCTACACGGTGTGTGTCATCCTCCTGCCGAAGAAAATAAGGAATGGGAAAGGGTAGTTTTAAAAAAGAGGCTCACCTGTAGAAGCCTCCCAATGGATCATTCCCAACACTTCCTGCCATGGCGACATTCAAGGCAGGGCCTCCAATAGACCTACTACTGAGCCTTGCAAGGGCTACCAGGTTGGTGGAAAGAGAGCCTCCCGCAGCAGCCTTGTAGCTGCAACCATCCATAGCCCGCAAAACTCGACCTCTCTCTTCATGGTTCACAAGCTTCCTTGTCCCTTTCTCTAATCCCAATTTCTTCAGAAACTCGTCACTAACAACACCAGAAAAGTCTACCTAGAGGGCATCCCAACAGAATTAGCCAACTTAGCTTCACACTAAAACATTCCATATAGAAACCAAAGCAACATACACATAATACTTGAAATTTCTTCTTCTTTCTTGGAATATATATGTATATATCCAGTTACCTACAATTCATCTCAATAAGCAAACTGAAATGCTGAATTTCCTAGGATAAAACAAAATGCATGAACAAAGCTCATCATTTTCCCCATACATATCTAAAACAAAACATGCAATTGAACACAAGTATCAAAATAACGAAAGACATCGACTGGAGATGAAAATAGACAGTTACCATGGCTTGGCCAAGACCAAGAACATCCCATCTATCAGGCAAATCAGAAGGCGACCCAGTAGGGCCTATGTCATCAAACTCATCCTCTTCCTCACTATCTTCTCCACCACTCACAATCTCATCGTCCTCGCTTCCACTCCTCAATTCTCCACCCACCTCATCTCGAAAACTGCAGAAACAACCAGACCCACCTCTAGTTCTGGCCATAGAAGCAAGCCCAGACCTCTGAACGACCCTGAAGCTGCAGAGAAGAGGCATGGGTCGTCGAGGCCCGTGTTGGGAAGGGTGAAACAGAAAGGAGTGAAGACGCGGGGAGAAATTATGAGGCAATAGAGGAGAGAGAAGGGAGAGAGACATGGTTATGATTTTTTTGAAGCTGGGTGGTGAAATTTATCGAACAAGAGAGGTGTTTGGTAAAGAAGATATGAACGTAGCTCTCTCCTCCACAACTTGAGCACACACCGCACCAGCAATGGCGTTTCAGCGGATAGCTGTCTAATCTCTACCCGTAATCTAATTCCATACTCATGGGCCGAGCCCAAAATTAGAAGGCTTGGTATTGGGTTGAGGTCCATCTAAATATTAGATAAATGCATGTGGAGAGACTAATTTGTTAAAGGAAAGTACAAATATCAACCCCTTATTATAACTAAAGACACTAGTAACATCTCTAATGTGGCTCCCTACGATTAAATTATTATAGGGAGTGATTTGCATTGAAAGGTAGAGAGCCACTTTTTTAGTTTTCACTCCAACCATACTCCTCACACTTAAACTACATTCATTATTATAATATTATTTTTTTATTTTTACTTTTATAATTACAAAAGATCAATCTAGAATAAGTTTTAATATTTCAATATCTTTTTAACAATTTATTCACATTTATTTGTACAAGTTTCCAAAAGGTGTTAATTAAATCGCTGAACAATATCAATAAAAGAGGTGAATAAATAATACACATAGCTTATATATATGGAAATAATTTATAATAATTAAGTCCTTAAAAACACCTCTAATAATTAAAGAGTTTTTTTTAGGGAATTAAAGAGTTAAATAAATTAAGAATATGAATAAACTTATTCCATAGATAATAAATTCCATAATGTAATTTTTAATAAACGTTGTAATTAAATAATTATATTTCACTTATTTTTAATAAGTATGTTTGAGTTTAATAAAATTGAATAAAGAATATGAAAACTTGTAAGAGAGAGAATATGTGGTTGAGATGAATAAAATATAATAAAAAAATCATAAAGTACCAAGAGAGAGAATGTAGGGAGCTTCCTACATGTATGAAGAGAGAAGATGAATGTGGGGAGCTCCCTATTGTAGAGAGTCATGTAAGGAGCCCCATTGGAGTGCATTTTTTCATTCTCACTCCCTAAAATAGTTTTTTAGCTATTGTAGGGAACTACATTGGAGATGCCCTCAGTTATACATATAGAAAAAAGTGGATATCTAGCTCATTCAAATATTTGAAATGGACAGGTGACCCAACATTTAGATGGAATATATTAAATGTTAAAATAAAAAGACAAAAATACCCATAGTCAAAATTCAAAATTTTGTTTTCGAAATAGAAGATTAAATTGCACAATGTCAAGTATGCATGCATGCAACTATTGTTTGTGGTCAAGTCATAGGTCTCTATCTCACCCGTTAAAAACAATTTTAAGCTTAGCAAGCTTGAGTCAAAATAGTCTCCAAAACTTGCCATTCTCGGGTTTGATTATTTTTTTAAAATAGACTATTGTAATCTTGATTTGCAGTAACATTCCACCACCATGAAAATTTTCCTTGGACAATCTCCGGCGAGCTTCCGGTCAGCAACGAAGAGGGCGAGGCCAGCCGGAGGCAAGTCGGTGAGAGCTTCTCCGGATGACTTCAAAACCCAAACTAAAAACCCAAAAACTCAAAAATAGCATGATTTAAAATTTGAAATCTAACCAATTGCATTTTTGTCTTTTCAGTTTAACATTTAACATATATCATTCAAATATTGGGTCATCTGTCTATTTCGAATTTCTGGGTGGGCTAGGTGTCAACTTTATTTTATACGTATAACTAAGTAAATATATTGAACAGTTTTCAGATTGACCCAGTAAAGTGACATGCTATATCCATCTGCCAAACAATGTCACGCATGTATGGAAACGCTGCCATAAGGTTTTATTATGACAACGCATATTGGCAAACTGGTGTGGTATTTTTTTAAAAAAAACATGAGAGTGATTTATTATAAAATCAATGTGATAATTATAAACACTACGTGCTCAAAACTGTCATTAATATATTTACAATAGCGACCAGCATGTTTGCGTGGCAGGGCACCAGAGTCCCGGCAGCAAGAACTTGTCCTCCTCGGTGGCTCCGTAGGCGTTGAAGGCGCCACCAGTGATCGGATCCATCTCCACCTTCCCAGGAGTCCCCTCGGTGGCGCCGCTCCCGAACTTTTCGTCACAAACCATCCCTGCCTCCTCCGGGTTACACCCCTGTCCCGCGTAGTATCCGTTATTTTCCGGGTTGGTCACCGTGGACGCCAGCCCCGCCGCCAAGTTCATCACCAGCGCTTCCGCTGACCACTCCGCCCGGATCGGCTTCAGCACCGGACCCCCCGGATGGTCCTCCGACTCCACGAACGGCCATCCGCACGAGTCCGGGCACTCCGTCTCCGGATTCCCCACCACTATGTACACCTGCTTCTCCACCTGCCCGTGCATCGAGCACAGCCCCATGCACAGCCCCTGGACTGTCACGTCTTTGGCCGTGAAGATCACAACCACCATATTCTTGTTCCCGCCGGACACCGTGCACATGAACTGCGGGATGAAATCCACCGTCATGATTTTCCCAATTGAGTAGCCCTCGTCGCAGGCCTCGTTCACTATGGATACCTTGATGGGCGGCGGGGGAGCGTTGGCCCTGGCCTGATCAGGATCTAGCTGGAAGCTCTCCACAACGCTCCACCACTTGGCCACCGAGGGTTCTTTGACCGCGGGCGCGCTGAGGGAGCATATGAATTGCTTGACGGCTTGCTTCTGGGCAGGACTGAAGATCCCGTACCACATAAGCCCCAGCTGAATCTCGCAGGTGAGGAGGGGACCGCCGTGTTTGGTGAGAATCGGGACCTGCTCCTCCTCGTGCCCAGAAACTCCGGTTATGAGCAGGAGGAGGACGGCGATGGCCCCAAGGACGATATCATGATGATGAGTCGGCATATCAGTACTCTCAGAAAAGGAGAGGTTTATTTATTTTAGTTTTGTACAGGAAATTTATTTATTCATTAATTAAATTAACTACTCAAATTGTGTGCTTGTTTAATCAAGGACAATGCAAGGCATCACCAGATAAAAGAAAATGGATGCTATTTTTGTACAACAAATGGTTTGAATAATTCCCTTGGTCACAACTTAATCAGAAGCCGCACAAGTTGGAGTGGAGGAGACACACCTTTAGAATAGCTCGGGAGGAATATTATATTAATAGATTTATAGCAATTTACAATATTTTGTTATGGAATAATTGAACACACAAGTAACCTTTTCTATTCTTGCATATGGCATAAATAAACTTGTCGATATATATTCGGAGTGAAACAAATCTCATCACTGCTTTCAATTACTACTCATTCTGTAATAAAAAAAATACATTCAATCTGCTCAACCAAAACAAATAGAGAAAATAATAAAAGTTTGTTGGTCTTCACAAAATACAGAACAGACATTGCTTACCATTATGCCCCACATGGCTCTTTGTGTGGTTGAAGTTGATTTATACAAGTTTCCTGCTCATGATCAGGCTACAACGACTATGATCACGATAATCAGAATGATGCCGAATATCACCAAGAGCAAACACGCCTACATGAAAAGGTTATACAATCTGATGTCAAAAAGGGTGCATAATATAGTTATATTTGTCTGAAACATAACAGAACCATTGACTAGGTGAGGAAAAGCAAAGCAAAGAAGAAAAAAGAAATGATCAGGTCAAACGACTTTACCAAAGATGAACCAGTTCTTTGGCTTTTGGATGCCTTCTTAAGTTGGGTGGTGGCTTGGGTAGTCACAACATGGGAGCTCTCTATATTAGAGCTAATGTCATCTGAAAGCAACTTATGTTTAGCATTGCTCCATTTGTAAGAATATGGAGGATTCAAAATACATGGCAGGGGAAAGAAAAACATGCTTACCTATAACAACTCCTTGGTCATGAACCAGTACAGCCAGATCTTTGAAAATTTCATTTACTTCACTTATCTGGTGCTGAATTTCTTGGATCCCTTGTTCTCTCTCTTCAATTATAGCTTCATTGAATGTTATTTCATTGTCCAACAGCAACAAGTCTTGCCTAGAGAAAATCAGTTATATGAGGGTGCATTATAGACATAGATTCTAATAATGTAAAGCATTTGAACTTGATGGGGTTATTTATTCCTTATTACACGCAAGTCCAACGCAAGAATACAAATGATATAATTAGAACCTTTACGTAGGGAGGTGTTTGGTTTATTTATTTTATATGAAGAACAACAAACAAGATAAGTTAGGTGGGAAAAATCCTCGCCTTTTGGACTCTAAAAGAACTTGCTGCTGCTGGCGACTTTTTTGATTCCTAGAAGAGCTTACATCCAGCTCATCATTGTAGCTGCATAGAATTCCAACTGTTAGACTGGAGCAGTGCATTTTGACAAATCAACAGTTCGGGATTCTTTTCAACTTCTGTTTCTTGTTGGGTCAAGAATCCATGTTCAACTTTAGAGCATTTCAATTATTTCATGCACCAAAGTGCTAAGAATGCAAGCAGTTGTAGCCTGTAGGAAAGAAAACTGTTTAAGACGTCTAGATTATAAACCTTTACCTGGACGGGAGAACTTCTTTGGGAACAAAAGGAGCATATGTGGTTTCCCTCTCAGCTGCTAGCCTCTGAGCCTTCTGAAATTCTTTGAGAACGGACTGGAAATCTTTTGCAAGCTTAGCATCACCAATTTTCTTCGTGACCTGCAGAATTATTCAAGTCCTAACATCATTATGCCAACCCCAAACTCCACATCCTTCCCCTTGCCCTCTAACAATAATCCAGATATTACAATTATAAGGAGAACGAAAGAGCAGAAAATGAATGAAAATGATAAACCACACTGATATATAGCCACTTACATTAACTTGAGTGTGATGATCAGTTTCACTAGCTTGCTTAAGTTTAGCAGAAGTATCTTTCACCAATTGCCCAATGTGTAGTCTTGTCTTGTGCCTGAAAATAGGGCCAAAGAATGTGAGAATACAGATTGAACCAAACTGAAGCTAGTTATGCAACAGAGATTCCATTCCATCTACTAGTATCCTAGAATAAAATTCTAGCAAAATATGATATTTGCACTCATTTTGTCTTTATTTTAGTTCCTACAATTTAAATTAAATTTAAGAGAAACAACTTACATGAACAACAAACTAATAACATATTTAGTAGAACAACAACTAAAATATGCATGAAGGAGTATATAAATAAGCTCTAATTAGACAAAAAAAACACAATTAAACTGACCTAAAGACCGTGGAACAGCAACTAAGTATAGGGCATGACAATAGTATGAGGCATCAATGAAGAACATCGTAGAAGAGAAGACTCACAGCTTATCGCGGAGGTCGAGAGTGTCCTTAGGCGTGCCGAGGGAATTGACGAGGCGGTAGAAGGAGGCGACCGCCGTGTTGATTTGGAAGATTCCGGCGGCGACGGCCTGAGAAGGCTCAAGTTGCTTCCCTCTCTGATTCAGAGGCACTGCCTCCAGATCTTGGAAGCTCATCCGATCCAATCCAGAAACAGACAGAGAGACGATGAAGAGACCGACGACGACGAGACAAATGCAAATTTCCCGCGGGCCCACCAGATTAAATTGAAATCCTTCAAAACTATATCGAAACATTGACCACAAAATCCTTCTTATTAGGAAATATAG
Source organism: Geranium brycei (assembly GCA_036897365.1). Lineage (NCBI taxonomy): Eukaryota > Viridiplantae > Streptophyta > Magnoliopsida > Geraniales > Geraniaceae > Geranium > Geranium brycei. The sequence continues at coordinate 14,072 of JAYMTP010000070.1, forward strand.
CGGAATCAGCGTTTGACAAATAAGTTGGGCTGTTCTAATTCAACTCACAGCCTCACCCACAAAAAAATCAATTGTAGTTTAAGAGCCCACCCAGGTCCAGTCATAGGCCCAGTAATAGGCCCGTATATTTCCGGGTTCCTTTGCCTATTTGAAAATGGGCTCAAAATGGTTGGCCCATATTTGATATGATAAACCTGCAACGCAGAAGATCCCAGCCTCAACCTGGAGTTGCCGCGTGTACACCAAACGCTGAAGAACCTCCTAAAATCTTCACTATGGTTTCGTTCGTCTCTCACTTTCTCGGAGTATTTCTTTTAGTTTGTCGTCGATTTTCGTTTCTGAAGCAAAAGAGGCTCCAATCTCCATGTCGGTGAGTTCCTTTTCTTGTCTCGAATTGATTATCGAGGAAGGGACTGGAAATGAAGTAACTTGAGGTATTGAAAATCATATCTACTTTCATTTCGTATACCCAATACTAGTACTCAATATTATATTAGATATGGGTCCTATGAGGAATTCATATCTTCAATTGATTTGGATGATGTGTAATATCACTGTCTGACTGTGAATGTTTTATGCTTGTATAATATAATTGCATACATCAGGTGGATATTTATGTGTATGCTTCTGGTGTAACTTCCTTAAGTTTTTAGTTGCAACAAGCTATTTTCAACTTCTTTTTGGTATGTACTTGACAAGTCTGTTTATTTGGTTATGTTGATGCAGATGACAACTGTGAAAGTCGTCAATGTTTCCTTGAGTGCATCTGAGAATGATCTGAATGAATTTTTTTCTTTCTCCGGTGAAATTGAATATGTTGAAATGCATAGGTTAGTGTTTTATCCTTAAATCTTTAGTTTTTTTTACTGCTGTCTTCTCACTGTATGCCTAATGTTGCTGCTGCTGTATGAGAAGAAAGGCACAATGACTTTGAAATGCATAGATTAGTTTAGTTCTTCTTCTTCATTTATGGTATACATGGAGTAATATAGTTTCTTTTTTTAAAAGTTATAAGTGGAACGTGGAATTTACAATAAGGGTTGAATGGATTATGGCATCTGAATTTGTTTTCATGAAGAAAACATCACTTAGATTGTAATGTTGTTCCTCGAATCATGAACACTGAGTGCTATAAGTCTACATCATATTTTGGATACATTCTACTTGCTACTCTACATTGCCTTACCGAACTGATGGACCTCTTGATTCTATTCAGTGTGCTTGATTACTTGCCGTTGAAGTATATCAACTTGAACTGTTTGCTTGTTGACTTTTTATAGCAGAGGAGTTACCTTGTCTTACTTTTCAGGGAGCAACTATCATCGATCAGTCTGCTGTCATAGTTCTCGATCCAGACTACACCCTGCCAGATGCCGTTGCAGCTGAAGCAAGCGTAATATCACATTACAAGACCCCCTTTATTTCTTGCTTGGGATGATCACTTATAACATCATAGAATTCTTCGATCTCCACAGGAACCAGAGAACACAGCAGCACCAGTATCGGCTGCTCAGAAGGCAGAGGATGTCGTCAGCAGCATGTTAGCGAGGGGGATAATTTTAGGAAAAGACACACTTAATCAAGCAAAGGCTTTTGATGAAAGGCACCAGTTCACCTCCACCGCCACGGCCATGGTAGCTTCACTGGATCAAAAGATGGGCCTTATGGAGAAAATTAGTGCGGGCTCAACCATTGTGAGTCATTTGGATCAGAAATACCAAGTCTCCGAGATGACCAAGTCAGCTTTCGCCGCTGCTGAGCAGACAGACAGTACTGCCGGATCTGTCATCTTGAGGAACCACTATGCAATGACAGGAGCTTCGTGGGTTATGGGCGCATTCAACATGGTTGCAAAGGCTGCAGAAGACGTCGGGCACAAGACAAAGGAGAAGGTAATGGCCAAGGAAAACCAAGAATAAAATACCGAAGGCAACACATAGGCTCATCACTCTGAATCTCCAAAAGCTCCCACAAGTGAAAAGCAGGGCTTGATCCTCTGATTATCCATGTGTTGCAAATCTGCATAGATAGTAATCGGATCCAATTATCTTTCAGATTAGTCTCGTAATGTTAGTTTGGAAGTAGATAATGCATAACAATAGGTTGGTTCTTTATAGTATAGTGCTAAATATTGTTTGTTCCATAATCTGTTGATTCTGGCTCTTTATCTCATGTTTAGAGTAATTGAGATGTGATCTTTGGGAAATTCTTCACACTGTTCTCACTTGTCTAGAATCAGAATTACATAAAGAGAAATGGGTCTCTGACAAGTCCTAACAATCTCCCATTCATGAATCATCACTTCCAAGCCCTTAGTGGTGATGACCCTGCACATAGCGTAAGCCACAATACTTGCATATAGCCGGTTTGTCAAGGTCCAGACATATGTATTCGATCGGGTGCCCCAGTGCAGGGTCGCTGTCTGAAATGGCGTACAAGAAAGAAAATATAAGCCAAGATTGTCAACATAACGAGTCCCCGGTAAATGAAAGCTTGCATTGGACAGATTAATGAATTATTAGGCTAACCTCCTTCACAAGCAACAATCCTGCCTTCAACCTTGATAGGGGGGACTTCATTGATCAACTCCATCGGGGACTTCTTACTCGTGCCCTGTGACTCTGTGAGTATAAGCAACAAGCAAATTCTAATGCAAAATGAAACACGGTGGAATTTAATCCTTAGCAAAAGATTTAAGCAGAAGAGAATTACAATTATTTATGAGTTGGATTGTTCTCTGGCAATTTTATCCTCAAGACTTCAAAATAGAAAAGAATTACATGTTTTTCACATAGTTTGATAGGACAGTGTCTTTTTTGAGTGTTTTCTTCAAACATACTTTAATCAACAATACGAAATTAAAATTGCAGGATATCGGATGTTTCACACTAGTAGTAGAGTTTTACATCGGCTGGCATTCTTTCTTTTAACCAAAAACCTTTCCTTTCTTATGGGCTGTCTTTAGTAAAACCAGCCTTTTCATTCACTTCAGTCTATGTAATTGTTCAACTCAACACTACAAGAAGACACTTGCTTTGACAAGCATAACATTTACAGCCCATGGGCCCACATATGATAAATTTTTGGCAAACAAAATATTAGTTTTCACTCATGCATATAATCATTAATTAAAAAATTTCTCAGATAGAACTGAATGCAGAACAAGTTAAAGGGATGGAGCCACTAAAGAACCAATATCTTGAATCATATGCTATGAAACACAACACGCCAATGAAGAGTCTCAGCTTCAGAAATAAGCTGCAAGGCTAAGAAAGGATAGTTTTTGCATCCAAAACCACCAACTCTCGTCCTCCACGAGACCAGATTGCACCAAGTTGGGTAGAGTTACGAAGCGTCTTCACTGAACTTAGCATATATAAAGGTTGAGAAGCAATGAAATACATCTTAATATTCGAGAGCAACGGTCCTCATTGTAAGAGAGTTATTGCCAAAATTTCAGAAATTCTATCATAGCATAGGTGATTCATTTTATAGTTTTCAGCATTGAATCCAGTAATCCAAAGCATGAGAAATAACACACAAGACACATCAAGTTCTTCACATGACAAACAATTTTCAATTGCATAGAAATTTCAGCACTAAAATTCCCATAAGTTGTTTCATCAGCACTATTTACTTGGCTGTTTCTAATGAAAAAGAAACAAAAATACTCCTAATCGATCTCATATTCGTGCATCAAAAGAAGAAGAAAAGGGGAACGCAATTCTCAGTAAAAAGGAGGATAGAGATGAGATTAAGTTACCTGCATCCATTTGGCAGTGTGGTTGCCGACTTGAGTGGCGACAAGGCTGAAATTTCTGGTCGAAGGTGCCACATTCCACGATCTGATTAGGGTTTTCATCAGAGTCCACGCCATTGAGAAGAGGACTCGGAGAAGCAGCAGCGCCAAAGGAAGAGAAAACAGAAATGTATGTGGCCTTTGTCGTCGTTGATTAAAGCCATCTGTTTCTTTCAACATTTATTTCTGAGGCCCACTACGCCTACCGAGCTCACTCTCGGCCCATTTGTACCAAAAACAGAACTCTTTGCTGTGTGTGTGAGAAACCATTCTTTAATACGGTACAAAGCTGATCAATCTTAATAACTTGGGTCACATCAAGCTGTAAGTTGAATGCCCCTCTTATGTCTGAAACCGAGCTATATTTCATGTAACTTCTCTTAAGCTTACAACAATATCAATTGGTAATTGAAAGCAAAAAGAGCGACTCAGAGATATAGTCTGTTCATTTACTACTACAAATACAACTACTCAAGGAGAAGGGAATTATTACAAGTTTTTGTTTTCCTTGCAACTCTTTCGAGTCATGCATACAATAATACATAATCAGATTGTGTAACTCATACATATATATATGGGAAATGTTATATGCACTTGGACTCGATTTCCTCAAGGGTGAGTCCTTTGGTCTCCGGCACAACGAAGAATATGAAGACGATAGACAATACAGCTATCACCCCAAATGCGTAAAACAAAATCCCCGCTCCCAGCCATGCCTGCAACCCAAATTAACAGATATCCGAAATGTTACTGCTTCCCATAATGACATGAATAAAGTTTATAAGAATGTTATAACTGTTAAACTCAGATCTCTAAGCTCTCCCTCAAACTGTATTAGCTTAATTATTTGAAATTCTGCTACAATTAGAACATTGGCGTGCTTTGTTAAACATATATGAAATTACCAGGATAACATGTTGTCAAAATCCAAGGAACTGTCTTAACCTATAACAGTGCATATCTAATAGAAACAAATAGGTAGTTCAAAATATTCAAAGAACCATTTTCGCCGTAGCTAAAATGTTCAGATGATTACGCACCTTCAGAGGAGAAAATGCCAAGGTAACCACGGCATTTGCACCGAAATTCACAAGCACTGCAAGACTGAGTCCTCGACCCCTTTGGCGCAAAGGGAAAATCTCTGAAATCATCAGCCAGCCGATTGGCCCAAAAGATAGCTGCAAAACCAATTTGTGAGTTGCACGGCTAGGCCAGGCAAAAAATGTTCATATATAAACTAGACCTTTGATCTAACCCTCAAGGACATAAGTATTAGAACACTCGCTCCCCTTTTATCATCAAATATCTACAAAAATTATTCCTCTATAATTGCACTAGGAGAAATTGCAGAGCTCTAAAACTATAATATTTTCAGTTTAGTGGATTTATCTGGCTTTCAAAATGATTCCAGTCAACAAATATCACATATGCTTACACTCCCCCCTCTGCAATAACTTGATATCGATTCCTATATTGGTGATGGGTGCATCTTTCCTGTACTTGGTCCCTAAATCTGCAGTACTGTGCTGATTTTGGTTTCCTACTAGTTGGTTCATTTGTACATGCAAGAGAGACAACTATTTTGAAGTCCTAAAAATTTATTCTTCTAACACTAATACTGACTGTAATGGCATTGGCATACTAATATATAAGATCAATGCAAGTTAATTTACACAGCATTAAAGCACAAAATCATTAGCTTTGAACATGTGGCGGGAATGAAAAGATCTGATTTACCTGGTAACACCCAACATACAACAGCAGCGCCACTACTGCTACAGCCGGCACATCATCCAGGAAAAGGTAATATGATCCAAGAAGGAATAAAGAGACAATCTACCAAATGAACACAGTTAACAATTTGTAATAGTTAGTGGCGCCGAGGTTCTTCTTTAAGTTTTTATTCAGAAAATTAGAAACCTTATCTTCAGTTCAGATTAAAGATAGTAAGTTAGGAAACCAAAACTAGGACCCAGTCAAAGAAAATGGCATCACATTTAATGGTATACAGCTCAAGGTTTCATCTTTAATGTCAAACATTACAACAGAAGACAATTGACTTACTATCCCCGAAACACCTCCGAGTAGTAAAGGCCTCCTCCCAAGTCTATCAATAGCAAGAACAGCTACTCCAGTCATGATCAACTACAATAAGAAAAGACATGTATGAAATACTATAAAGTTTAATAAGGGATAGGCAGTGCAAATTGGATCAAACACCAATGAAGGCATTTAAGAATGATCTTGCATTGACAAGACATGATTGCAGAAAACATCTATGAAACAAGAGGTTTTCACTTGTTAACTTTACGGCACACAAAATATATGAAGCTATAGGTTGTTCATGACATTTCCATAACCTGAAGAAAAGAGATCAGGTAGTAACAGCGCATATGATAATACCTCAACCAGACATCATCAGAAACAAAACAAAAAATGAAAGAGTAATTGGTCTACTGGAATAAGCCTTTGAAATACAAATTAAGATATTAAAAAAGGTATGTGAATTCATCAAGAAAAATATTCCTAAATGCTACAGCTAAACATAGACCTTCACTAAACTATTTTTTTAGTATGAACTGAAAATTTAATGAAAAAACCCACCTTCAATAGACCAAGTAGAATTGAGACCCTTGTTGCATCAACTGCTGCTGTAAACCCTGCAGTCTATTATATAAAACATGTAATGATGAGACCATTTTTCAAATGTTATTACCCATCAAATGTGCAGAGTCAGTATAGAATAAGTACCCACTGTCAATCAAAATCGGTACCTGAAGGATTGTTCCGGCATAATACAGTACACTTGGCTGTCCTGTGATCTGTCATTATACATTTATATTAGCAAGTATAGGAAATAGATAGTTTGATATCAGTTTGCTTGATCGAGTAATGCAAATACCTGCTGAAACAAGACTAACCCAGCTCCAATAACAAGTGCTTTCCGGCATTTACCCCGAAAGATTTCCCCAAAAGTAGCTTCTCTCTCTTCACCGACATAAGCAAGCTCAACCAAAATCTCATTTACTTGTTCAGGAGCTGTGTCACCCATAGCCGGACCCCTTAGACGGCACATGCAACCTATAGCTCTCTCTTTCAAACCCTCCATATCGCCTTTTCCCTGTATGGCACACAGAAGTAGCCATCTAGGTGATGCGGGTAGCCACCACATTCCAATTCCCATAATGGCCGCCAAAGGAGTACTAGCTGCGTACATGTAACGCCAACCAGAAACTACATCAACTAAGAGGCTACCGATCCCATACCCTGCCTGCAGAAGATTTGATGTGCTCGGTATATGGTTAATGCAGCAACACCCAAGATATAGAGTACATATACAACAATTAATGGAGAGGAGATAGGTTCACAGAGCTAAGTAGAGGTACTTACGACCATTCCAAGGACAATAAAGAACTCTTTGAGTGAGATTAGTTGACCCCGTATCTTACTCGGGGCAGTCTCAGCAATGTACATTGGAGCAGCATGCATTGCCTGAATGAGAAAGTGTAACATCTAAGCATAAACATGCTTATACAGCGAATGGACAAAACATAATTCATTTGAAAAGCGAGACTGCTTAATAGCATACTGTACTTTACCAATCCAATTCCTATACCAAAAACAAAACGCCCAATCACCATGACAACGAAGTCTGGTGTTGCCGCAGTTACAATAGCTCCAACAAGATAAAATGTAGCAGACAGCATCAACTCTCGCCTTCTTCCTTTAATTAAAGTCCACCGTTCAGATTTTATTGTGATAAGAATAGTATTAAACTTTCAACTTTCAAGTAGAACACATAGTAAATGAAGATGCAACCTAGGAAATCAGCCACATTAAAGGCCATGATAGAGCCAATCAAGGCGCCATATAGTGAACCACTGGTCTGCAAAAGGCAGCACAACAATATTAAAACTACAGCTTGTCATTCACTTACAGCAAAATGCCAATAAAGAATCTGTCATAAACTCACTATGAGACCAATCTCCAGAGCGGACAAGTCATACCATGATACCCCACTTAATGTGGCCGACTGGAGGAAAAGACAAAGGTTAATAATCCGATAAAAGTAAGGTTGAACTTGTAGATCGAGCTCAATAATTAATACCAATAGCCCTATTAACAACTGCTGGGAACATACCGCTACAGAAATCGTAGCACATGACGTAGCTCCAATATCATATCCATAAAGTAGCCCTCCAAGAGCAGGGAATAGAAATCTGAAATCAATGAGAAAAATCGTTTTCGCATGGTCTGTGTCATATTTGTATACATTACTTGAGTATATCCTCACCTTCTAACTCCAAATCTCGGAATTTATTTTTATTATATTTTAGTTGAATTGAATTGTTTTCATTATAAGGATAGGAAATTTAATCAAACTTGACACTCTAAGTAGTTATACTAATGGTTCAGCTTTCCTTCCCCATGGATTTGGCTCATGCTTCACATGATAATTTGTTCAACCCTGACTTAGTTGTGGGCTATCAACATCGTACTAATCTACTTAACTCATGGAATGTTGTATCTTAAAATTCATAACATACAAGTATAAAAAAGAATGCAACTAACTATTCCTTTATACCTTATCAAGATATAATAGCTATTAGTTAAAACTGATCAATAAATCACCAATGCGGAATTAATAAGCAAAATTCATATGGAGAATTGCCCACACAATTTATCATCAGTCCTATAATAAACATCAAGATAGAGTAATAGAAACAAAGAAGTAACTCACGGGAGGATTGTGGCAATAATAGAATAGTTTTCAGAAGCATAAGGTCTAGCCCCATTAAGAAGAGGTTCCTCTACACCACCGATCTCGCCTGGAGACTTTTACTCAGAACAAAAAACAACACAATAAGTAAGCTCAAACAATGATGCTATTGGAACCCTATTGAAAATAAATTGATCAAGAGCTTTTATTCATAAATCCTAGTATTTAATTAACAAATCCAAACAACAGATGTTCTATATGCAATTGCATGCAAGTTCAGATGTTCTCATGTCTTAGGAAAAACTAGTAAATCACAAATTTCTCTGTCTGCACAAACTTTCAACAACAAATCCGAAGCTATCTCCATTGGAGAGATAAAGAATTAACTGTAAGCAAATGTTTCTGTCAGTTTTCCCTACTTTCACTGAACTTTCTCAGCAGCCAAACAGAAAATAAACATTATGACAACTCCAAAAACACTACCAGACCAAACTATAAGCTTCAATTGCAAATTCGAAAACATATTATATCCTTGCATTGTTCGCGTACTACCAAAATATACAGGATTCACAGTAAACAGAACCACTTTCCGCGCTCGCTCGCGCACTTTTCTTTTTCTATATTTTCTCCAGCAGCCAAACAAAAAGAACCTAGACTTAGAAAATGCGAGCGAAAACAAGAAATTGAACCTTTGCGAGAGAAGTAAGCGTGGGCTGCTCAGGATCTGACGCCATTTTTCCCGAGCTACAACACAGCTACCCAACTAATTTTCACGTATACGAAATTATAGTGGTCGCTTGAAGTCAGGGACTAAATGGTCAATCCACTTCAACTCAATTTTTAGTTTACGTAAATACTTGCATAACATTATTATTATCGAATTCGTAATTTCACAAAATATTTCGAGATTGGAAGTTTCATTTGTTAACGAAGTTAAGGATTTCATTGAAATAAAGCATTAAGATGTTTCACTTCACAACAATTAACATATTTACAAATATATGAAGTAAATGGTCGAATGAATTTCTTGAAATAAAATAAATCTCCATTAAGTCAAGTAAAACACACAATAGTTGTTTGACTCATAGCTAAAGAGCTATATTTCAACAGTCCACTCCAATCCAACACACACACTCGTCACTTTGATCCATTTTCTCTGCTATGAACTTCTGGTGCACTGTCCTGTTGAGCCATAACTAATAACTAACAAGTGTGATCCAAAATGACAAGTGCTCTCTGAGATTTGAAGCTCTTGAATTGGGTGGGTACACTTCTTCTTCTTTTTGTGTTAAAAAAAACATGTGTGTACCTACCTACCCAATTCAAGAGCTTCAAAGCTCAGAAAGCACTTGTCATTTTGGATTAAGCATGCCACCAAACATACAAACTATAAGAATAGTAGTTTCACATCAATACACGCCTCTAATGGACACAAACAAGCCACGACCAGTTCACATGATTAGAGACAACTGGGTAGGAACAATCTGCGGCAATTGTGCGATCTTGTGTCAATTCACATTCACGCTCATTTTCCATACACCTTTTGTCACCAAAACATTTATGACACAACCAACAAGCCTCTCCTACCGTATATGCAGATTGATACTTGACGAAGAAAGTCCCCTGCTAAGAGTGACTGCACGAATACCCTGCAAGAACACGTAGATGTATATGTATTGAATAACATGCGCATGATAAAATTATTTCCATGAACCAGAAGCATGTCATAAGATGGATATAGTTGGGCACCTGCCTCACGATTTCTGGACAAGATTGGTCCAAGTATAAAATTTTGATTGAGGGCTACAATCTAGACAAGCAGCAGCTATTTCATTTATATGTAGCGCTCATATGCAATTTGGTCTATTCATAAAAAGATATGATATCCATTTCTACGTCAGCAATTAGATCGCTAAACATTCCCATGGTCTTATCAGAAGAAAGATAAAAGGAAATATCCACCCTAGTGTCACTTACATATCTGAATAAGCTAGAAGTCCAGTACGAGCTTGGAGAAATTTGGATTTGAACCCATTATTCAAATTGAAAGCAGACTATAATAAGGTCATAAAATGGTGCATCAAATATATAAACCGCGTGTTGCATAGCCTTACTTACAAATATATAAATTATTAAATACGGATGACAATAGAACGATGATAAAAAAACCCTAAAGCACGCCTATGACTCATATTGTTTAATCAAATTCTCTCTTATTTAACTCTCACTGCTCTTTTCAACTACCTCAAACTGTCGATTAAAACCCAATGTGAAGAAAAGGCCAAATGCTTTCTTTAGACACAAATGCACATATAATGAAGGCTGATAATTGTCTTGTTGATGTGCTTGTTATGTAAACATTTCTATAGAGTAATCTATTGGTTTTGGTATAAACTATAAAGTAATTGATCATTTTTTATTCTTACAAGCTCTTTAACTCGAGATTCCTAAATTCGTGATTCAAACTTCAATAAAACAATTAGTGTGATGAAACCATGGTTCACACTTTGCTTTATGTGTATCATGTATGTCACAAGATCCAGAAAACAATAGAACACGTGATATGATATGAAAATATACATCATCCAATGTTCCAACAGTTTTTCAGTGTATCCAAAGCAAATACAACATCAAGACATGAGAATACTGAGCATAAAATATCAGTAGAAAACTTTAATAAGTGAAAGCGAAGAGTTTCATCAGTAATGTAATGCAGCAATAAGAAACGATTATGAATGACATGGACAAGGAAAAACTAAACATATTGAGCTTCAAGGTTCTCGTAATATTTGTTATCGAACTTATCAACTCCTACCACTGTGCCCCCTGTGGACTTTGGTTTGCGTCAATAAGAAATAAATGAAATAAAGATGGCAGAGTTAAAGGCCGTTATAAATCATAGAATCAAAGAAAAATTACAAAGATCACAGTGAAGTGACCATGTCCAAGATCTACAGAAAATTGCTGAGAATTAGTCTCATTGCTGGTCTTCATGTCCAATTTCCCATGTAAATATGTAACCATACGAAGTTGCCTCAAATTTTCCCAAGCATGTCCAGGCCTGACGGAATAGAATGCACAACAGACCTCCTAAAAATGATATGAAAAAGTCATGACTAGCTAGACACTCTTTTTGTTCCCCGGTCATTTCACCTAGAAAGAAACTCAAAATAACCCTTTCTCTCCAGTCTCCATTAACGTCTTTGACCCTATGACTCATCTGCAATACGCTATTGGGTAGCACCACCACTCCAGATATAAAGATTCAGCAAGCTATAACAGCATCAATTATAAATGAACCAAGACACATGAAAACAATTGTATTTTTTAACCCCTGCGAATATGACTTCCAGTTCCAACCAGAAACCAACTTTTGTTTAGAAAATGCAAATACTCATAATATTTCAGTCCCAAAGAAACTTGTCACTCATAGAGAACTCACAACTCCCACAGGAAACGATATGATCAAATTGTTCTCTTCATAGCTATAACATGAACACAAATGCCTACAAAAACTAACCCCTGCTGGGTACCCAATCTCCTCCTTAACCCAGTAGTGAAGAAGTTTCGCATAGACTTAATTGTTGTAAGTGTATACCATAGATACAGCTCATAATTACATTGTATATGAAAGCTATTCATAGTAATAGTTCTACATGGACAATGAATAGAGAACAACACCAAAATTGTATGATCTAGGGTAATTATGCTAAATTCAAACAATGTTATCGACTGTATATGTAGAATAGAGATAGAACTTACAAAAGATTTCCATCTGGAGGGCACCTCCTGTAAGATTAATAGAAGCATACATCTAGTCAATGCAGCTTATAAAAATGTCACACCAACAAAATCCACAAAAAAAAAACATGCAAGCGATTTCAGCTAACACAACTACAAACAACATTTGCTTATTGTGAATTTTTAGCTTCCAGACGCATAAGAAAATCATTTTCTGGATTTCCAATCTACAATATGAACAAAATTCATTCTAGTGGTAGTGAAAAATCAGTAGTTACGAAATTCTGACAGCTTCTGAGCTAGGAAATATGAGCAACATATCCTTATAGATCGGATGCCAAAACGTGATTTCAGTAACCTCATTTTTCTGACCAACCAAACACCAGAAACATGTAGACGAGACCAATAGCCTCCTATTTCATCGAAATGCTAACAGTTTACTACTCGTTTCAGCTAAATTTTCCCGGGAACCAAACAAGGGTCAATAGAAGCGCGAAATTTCTACGGATTAAATGTAGGAATGGAACTGAATCGAAATAAATAGAAGAGAAGATTACAGGAAGGCTTCGTCCTTGAGATCTCGCATTGCCTACTCCCTTCTCTTTGATCGACTTCAATGCTCCTCTGATTATCGAAGCCATCTCTATCTTGTTCTCCAACACAAAATTGTCTGCTTCACTCTCTTCCTCATGCTCCTCCTCTATTGCCTGTATTTTTCTTTTAAGTGAGTGGACCAAAGCCCAATTCACATTCTTGTTCCTTATAAGCCCAATACAAAGTGCCACACTTTACTGTAAAATACCATAAAATCCATTTAGACCATTCTAATCATTTAGACCATACTAAATTTAATTAGACTGTAATTCGTATGATTTAATCTATAAATTAAGATTTAGTTTATACAAATTTTATTAAAAATAAATATGTTTTAACATTTTTTGGGTTGGAAAAGAAAAATGGGAAATCCTCGAATCCGACGGGGAATCCTTCTTCCCGTTACTCCGATCCGATTCTAACGGGACGGAGACTAAGATTGCCAAACCCGCCCTGTTGCCATCCCAATTGAAATCCCACTTAGTTCTTATAGAGGTGGGAGTTGGAAATTTTCTATTTAATCGATGCGGGACTTCACAGAGAAAACATCCATGCGAGTCTCTTGTTAGCCTCAAGCAATTCAAAAATGATGATTGGACTGGACTTGGCTTATATAATGGACTTGTGGGCTTTGAATTTAGACATAAATTTTACGGGTTGGCTTACTTTTGGGCTTGGGTTGTCTGGAGTTGGGCTGGAGTGAGGTCTACTGGGAGTCGGGTGGCTCGGGATTTACAGATCTGAACCAGCGGCCCGCCCGATTTCTAGTCGGTTGATCAAATTTTGCGGGTGTGTGTTACTGATTATTTATTATTCTTTGTTTTGGTAGTTCATCTCTAGCAACAAAAGCTGGTTATTTTGGTGACTAATACCTATGGATGTGAATTTGGAACAGGTAAAGCTTATTCCCAGGAAGAAGGTCATTTCATAGTTTGTCTTAGATTATTCTTTCATGTATGACATCTTCTGCTATTTCTGGACCATTTTTAGGTCAATTTGTAATTTCGAAAATGAAATTTTTTCTACGTTGACATCTCAAATGTAATTCTTAATGTGCATACCATTAAAGCCAATTTGATAATTTGAGATCCAACTTTGAATTAATTATGAATTTGGATTGGAGCAATATGTATTTGATTGGTTATTTGGGGATCAATTAAGAATTACATTTAAAATTACAGAGGAATGAGAGAGAAATAAATGATGAGTAAAAAAATGACATCAATTGAAAATTTAAAATATAAGCATGGGCATTTTAGTCTTTTAAACCTCAAATTTTAACATAATTAGCTGAAACTTAACGGAAATGATGCATAGTGAGAAAAATGTCAAACTAAGAGAATACTGATGAGAAAAAATATTCTAGGAGTGTTGTATGAGAATCTGCTTATTTTAAGGAGTGTTGTCTGAAATCATCCCAATTTTGAATGTTCTCTCAGAGGCAACTCACGTCATTTCTTCAAAAATATTAAAGCAAGTGTAGGAGACCCTATTATATGAAACCTATCCCTATGTGATCTCTTATTCGAGAACTACTTATTTTCACTTTGTTTCATCTTGAAATTAACACAGTATCACACTTCATGACTTACGTAATCAGTTATGGTAGTAATACAAAGTCTAAAATGTTCTATTGACTCGGCGGGTACAAAAAGATAAATTTCATTTTTATTTTGTAACCCTTGGTCTTTGTGACTTACTTCACTTAACGTTTTTTGGGTTGGTTTGGGTTACCAGATCAATCAGGTTTCAAGTTCAAATGAACACCCACAACTAGCATAGTACGTATTCAAGCCCCTCGAGTCTCGGTCATAACAAGTTTTGCTCCATTACATAAAATATAGTTCTGTTGGAGACAAACAAAATCCCTATAGTTTGTGTCATGTTTCACTCGTTACACCAATTAGAGTGCTTTCATTAATTTCATTTATGCATAAATAATATTTGCAATGAAACTAAATAAAGAAAAGATGTGAAGCTATACAATAACAAATGAGAATAATTCTCTTTGCTATATTAATTATGGTATATCAAATTCGTCAAACTCTTGATCATCTCTTTGGAGCTATGGATGAAAAAGCCTTTATTAAATCCTGTCTAGTTTGTAAGAACACATCATGATTTATATACGCCAAGTGTGACAAATTCGGAAGAAAAAAAAGGTTTTTATGTAGAGTGATAAAACACACTACAATTGTGAACGTGTGCCTGTGTGTTAGAGATTAATCTTCACATTAACAACAGGTTCACTTTATGTGGCATTGATGGAGTCAGGTACGTGAGTGCAGAGAAGTCTCTTTGTCCAACGTCATCTCTTTTTGTACTTTCAAGATTTTCGAGACATTTCGAATGTTCAAGACTCTTGGGACATTCGGGACTTATGAAACATTTGAGACTTTTAAAATTTCGGGACATTTAAAAAATTTAAGACTTTGGGACATTTGGAAATTTCGAGACATTATGGACATTCAAAACTCTTAAAACATTATGGACATTCGAGACTTTTGAGACATTCAAGATATTTATTTAGGACTTTCGGAACTTTTGAGACATTTGGGACTTTCATAACTTTTGAGACTTTCATCACTTTCAAGACTTCAAGAACATTTGAGACTTTTGAGACATTCGAGATTTTTAGGATCTTCGAGACATACGGGTGTTTTGAGACCTTCAAGACTTTTAGACTTTTGTGAAATTCGAGATATTATGGACATTCGAGATTTTCATGATATTTGGAACATTGTGGACTATCAAAACTTTCAAGATTTTTGGGAATTCTGGCACATTTGAGACTTTCAGGACATTTGAAACTCTTGTACATTCAAAACATTTAAGGGATTCGGAACTTTTGAGACAATATGGGCATTCGAGACATTCAGAACATTGTTTGAATCATTGTTTTGAATTATTGTTTTAGCCGTTCTCTTTTTTTTTCTCCTTTGAGTGAGAGAGAGAGAAGGGAGGGCCGTTGATATGTATTGATTAATGGTTAATATTAAACTATGATTTAATGGTTCGACCACTACTGGTTATACCGATTAACCGTAATTTTCTCTCCTTAAAACTAGGAATCAAACCGGATCGTACTAATTTGGAGAAATCAAAACTAAAACTACTCCAATTCTATCCGGTCCAGTTCTGTCTGGTTTCGATCAATTTTTGGATTCCCGGTTATGTTTGAATGATTTATGTTTAAGAAATATCAGCTTAGCGACCATTTCTGAAATTGCAATATCATGTCTGGACAATCATGTGAATAGTAAGCTCTGCCCTTTATTACTCCCAGTAGACAGATACATATTAAAAGACAATAACAGCTGAACTTATACATCACCAGATATCACTTGTACTAATTTTCTAAAATTGTGACTGGAACTTCCTTCTGCCCCAATAGCCTTAATTGCTTCCTCCCTGAGCCTCCCCACTCTTGACTTCATCACCTTCCCTTCCTCTCCCCGCAACACCCTCTTCAATAAACTCACCAACCCGTCCTTGGTTAGGACACCGCCCTCCACTTTAAGGCCAATCCCCCACACATCCTCCACCATCCTCCCGTTTAGCCTCTGGTCCCCGAAAAACGGCCTACAGATCATAGGCACCTCCCCCGCCAAGCTCTCCACCACCGAATTCCACCCGCAATGTGTCACAAACACCCCGACCCCGCCGTGCTCCAAAATCTCCTTCTGCGGGGCCCAAGGAACCACCATTCCGTTCCCCTCCGATCGTTCCACGAACCCTTCCGGCAAGTGCACCTTGGAGCTGTCCCTCAGCGACCATATGAACTTGACCTCGCTCGCCTCCAGCGCCCCCGCCAGCACTGCCAGCTCGTTCGGGGGCGGGGTCATCACGGACCCAAAACTAATGTACACGACGGAGCCTTGTTCTTGCTTGTCCAGCCATGCTGTGAATTTGTTCTGGCTGAGGTTGTTTTGGTGCGGAGTCGATGATGATAGTAAATTCAAGGGTCCGATGTTGAGGTAGTTTTTGAACTTGGACTTCAAGTCCGTTGTGATGGTTGGCTCTAGCTCTTCGAAGGAGTTCACGAAAACAGCCGTTGCTCGAGGAAGTGCCGAACCCATTTGACATAGCATCTTGGAGAAGATCGACTCTAAGTTTCCGGTCAACACTCCTTCGGGCAAGTCTCGGACGTGTATTTTGGACATTCCTGGGATAAACTCCAATGTTTCGTCTTCGCGGCCCTTAATATCTGTTTTTTTACAAAAATTGAGGATCATTATATTACTTACACACCTCATTATATATGCCAATAACGTGAGTTGAGAAAATGAAGTGAAAATTAAACTTGATGTATAAACCAATACTATATAGTATATATGCAACAAATAACACAAATTTGTAACCTTAATTAATATCTGCTTTATATATGAGTTGGTTTCAATTTAAGTTGATTTTGGACAATCGATTGTAATGAAATAATAACAATTTGGCAATAAACAATCGGTCATAGTGAAATTAAGCAGAATCGTTCATTTTCAATTTTGGTTGAGTTAATTACCTCCGAGTGGTATGGTGTCCCTGATGAGATGGGTGTACAAGTGTACGGAAAGAGAGTCAGATCCGGCGGTCCAAAAGGGGACCCAAGCGACGGCCATCTCCGCCGCCATATCCGCCGCGAACCAGAAGAAGGCGTCGGTGAGGAGGCAGGTGACCCTCCTCCCGGTGTCCGCCTCCGCCGCCGCGATCACCCGGCGGAAGGTCTCCGGCGCCGCCGCCACGAAGAGGTCGATGGCCTCCTGCGGCCTGCCGGAGAAGACGTAGCCCTCCGGCACCCCGTCGGACACTTGATACGCCCGAATATTATTATTATCAGGCTCAGGCTCGTGGGTGTTGAAGAAGGAGAAGAGGCAGTCAGGGGAGGCGGCGGCGAGGCGGCGGACGACGGCGAGGAGGGGGGCGGCGTGGGTGCCGAAGGGGAAGGCCAGAACCGCCACGTGGAGGTTGGGTTGCGGTTGAGGCATGATATATATTGATTGCTATTGCTACTCTAAGAAACACACACACACGACGATATATATTGATTGAGGCATGATATATATTGATTGCTATTGCTACTCTAAGAAACACACACACACGACGAGAGAGTCTCTGTATTATATAAGCCTTCAGCAGCGTCGATGGTCGTTTGCAGTAAAGTGGAGAAAATGTCATCCCGTGACGACAACATTCTACCCTACCCAATGGTTAACGTGGACCTCCTCAACCCACTCATCTGGAAAGTGATCCACGCTACTTTCACGTGACAACCATCGGTGGTAGTAACTACTAACTAGTAAGGCGTGAAACCAATAACCAACCTCCAATGCCGTTGGGACACGTTTCTATGTTCGGCAACATTAGCTTATCTCTCAAACCCCCCTTCAAACTTACTTCTTGGGCCTTTAAGCCCAAACCGACTTTCACTATATTAAAAACTAATTATTGAGTTTGGTCCAGTGTTTTAAGACCTTCTTAAAACACTCGCTCCTTAAATTCATTATAGTATCTACAAGGGCGACGTAGAAATAAATGGATATTTTCTCAAAAAAATGTTATTTATTAAAATATTTTAAAAAATAGATTATTGTTTCAAATATTTACAAATATATTACAACGACACAGTCAGCCCCAAAAAACTTATTTTTTACCTTTTTGACATTTCACTGTTTAAACAGTGTAAAGGTCAAGAAAAACAATTCAGTAAAACAAATTCACACGTGGCAGCGCCTAAGTGGGACTGGGAGACCTCAACTTAGCACCTCTTTGTTAATAAAATGTTTACTCATATTTGCTGCTTGACGTATCACCTGACACTCAAATTCTAATATTAAGACTAGAGAAAGTAATTCCCTAATTAGTAGAGTATTTCAGTTGTTATTTTTTAATACACTTAGTTGTGGTGTTCACTGCTTTAATTATGTATTTTGTCATAATTTTATTAGATTTTTCAGTAGTTATGAACTCATTTAAACACATTAGAATAGTTTATAATATAAAGTATATAATTGTAATTGAATCAAAAGATTAAATAAAATATGTACTCCACAAACTCAATTACAAAATAACAATTATTACCATTATTTTAAAATGACAAGTGAGATCAACTTCAAATTTTAAAATAACATATTTAATCCGTATAAAAATCTTTAACAATGATATATTGTATGTCGAGTTTAATAATGTAAATTATGAATATGAACGAATTAAATTGAACCTCAATTTGACAGGGCCCGACCCATAGAAAAAATGTTCAATTCAAACTCGAATGAGCATATGCAATGCAACTAAGTTCGAGTACGGATCGAAAGAAAATAAAAATATTCGATATAAACTCGTTATAATCAAACAAAATCTTTTAAGGCATGATAGAGTCGCGAGACGACTCGTTTAACCTTTAAATCATTATACCGTGTATTTTTATTGATATATTTAAAAATAATAGTATATATATATTATGATTAAATGAGCATAATCAAGCTGAGTTGTTCTCGATCTAGTTTATTTAGATATTAATGAATTATATATATTTTATTTGATATTATTTTTAACTTTTTAATAAATATTTTTGTCGAAAATTAAGTGAATTGGGTTGAGATGGGTTAAACTTGAGGTTATCTATTTTCTTTCTATCCGAACTCAAAAATCTTCATTGTATTTTTTAATAGTATTAATAATTGTAATTTTGTAATTGAGTAAGTACACATTTCATTTAATCTCTTATTCTCAATACAAATATATAATTTACATTATAAATTATTTTAATGTGTTTAAATGAATTTCTAATAATAGTAAAATCCAATAAAATTATAACAAAATATAATTAAAATAGCGAACACTATAGCTAAGTGGATTAAAAACATTTCATCAACAGATAGGTTTAACGCCAGTGAGTTGAGTCCTCCCAATCCCATCTTGATCTACATCTAGGTGCTGACATGTGTGAAATTGTTTTACCGAAATATTATTTTTTACTTTTACACTGTTCAAACAGTGAAAAGTCAAAAAGGAGAAATCTGAACTCTTTTTGTCCCGACATGTGTTTTTATGTTTGGTACAAAATCTATATTTGTATATATCTCAAACAGTAATCTATTTTATAAAATAATTGAATAAATAACATTTTTTATGAAAAAAATCTGAAATAAATGGATCATTTTGCCGTAGTAGAAAAACGGGATTTTGCCCCCTTTCAACGCCCCGAAAAAGTTTGACAAAGAAATATGCAATAAGAAAGGCACTCTTATTTTAAAATTTCATTTCGTCCCGATTGACCTTTAATATTTAATATTAAAATAAAGCATGTAGCTATGATTCAATGGGTTTTGTTCATTTTCTTAATTCTGGTCCTAAGAATATATTTGATTGGATTAATATAAAACTTCATTTTTATATATTTTTGAGAAAATGACACTTTTGTGTATTTAGCTATATACTTTTCACACTTTCATACCCTACATTTTTTCTTTTTTTCAGTACCCTAAATTTTATTTTGGGACAATCTACTATTGAAATTCCAAAATACCTAAACTACCCATGAAATTGAACCAAAATTAAATCTGGTCTAATGGAGAGAACCGGCCCAACTTTTAAAGAGTGTAAAAAGACGAAATTACCCTCAACTATTCATTAAATTTTCAAGTGAATGCCACCCTTTCAATTTCTAATTTTTTTATTTTCTCTATCCACCTCTTTCCTCTCCTCCTCCTTCGTCGCCCCCTTCCTCTTTCACACTCTGTCGCCGCCACCGGCGACCAATCCGG
Organism: Geranium brycei; assembly: GCA_036897365.1. Classification (NCBI taxonomy): domain Eukaryota; kingdom Viridiplantae; phylum Streptophyta; class Magnoliopsida; order Geraniales; family Geraniaceae; genus Geranium; species Geranium brycei. The sequence continues at coordinate 34,683 of JAYMTP010000070.1, forward strand.
AACGATTCCAATGCAAACTTGTGCTCCCTCTTTGGGCCCATTCGTGGGTATCCAACAATGTGAGACGCCATTTCTAATTTTCATCAAATCATAAATCAGATCCAAAATAAAATTTTGATTCTTTTTGTATTCAAACCATGTATTTGCAACAATTTTACATGAATCAAATAACTCATATCCTCTAAAGCAACTGAAATTCATTTTGAGTCAAGAGAACCATGGAAGCGAACATGTTACTAACTACAAGTTCACAAATTTTGCTTAACAATAAGCTTATTCCTAATTCTAGCACAAAGACCAACAAACTTAACTAATATCTCATTACATCGGATCTAATCAGAACCCAAATCTCAAAAAGAGTTACTAAACCATCAAAACCCATAAACCACTAAATTGACCGATCATATCTACACGGAAGAAACTGAAACCATGGATTGGTCGTCGGCGGCGGCGACAGAACGCGAAAGAGGAAGGGGGAGGTGGAGGAGGAGGAGAGGAGAGAGGTGGAGAGAGAGAAAAAAAATAGAAATTGAAATGGTGGCATTCAGTTGAAAATTTGATCAATAGTTAAGGGTAATTTCGTCTTTTTTACACTCTTTAAAAGTTGGACCGGTTCTCTCCATTTGACAAGATTTAATTTTGGTTCAATTCCGGGATAATTTAGGTATTTTTAGTATTTTAGGGATAACATGTCCCAAAATGAAATTCAGGGAACTGAAAAAAAGAAAAAAAATGTAGGGTATGAAAGTGTGAAAAATGTATAGTTAGGTGCATAAAAGTATCATTTTTCTTACATTTTTTTGTCAAAAGATGTGAATGTTGCAAAGACGAAATTTGCACCCGTGCCTTCAAGATTACAAGCCTTCCGAGCTAATAAGAGGTTCCATTATATTATGTATATAAGTTGATTTAGAATCTTTTAGCGATATAGCTTCAAAATAGACACATGTAAAATATCTTTATATCATCATTGGGGTGGAGGTCGTGGAAGTTCGGGAGGCATTGTGGTAGGTGGCTGAGAACAATTGGAGGGATGCACTCGTGGAATGTGACTGTCAAAAATTGGTTATGGCCATTCAGCATGAGGCAAGGATTCTGAATGAGGTATTGTGCTCGACTGCAAGACAATTCTAAATTCTTTACCCAATGTTTTTATTTTTTTATTTCTAGAAAGTGTAATACGACAGCGCATGTGCCAGAAAATTTGTTTTATGTTTTTCGGGTTGAGATTCGGGCGGAGATTTTATTCTGCAAGATCTTCTGTCAGCTGTTCATCGGGAAGTTGATTGATTAGTTTAATAAAACGGATTTTTTTAAAAAAATACTAAAAATTAAATCAAAATATCAAGTCACAAAATTTATATAGAGAATTTAAATATACGAAATATAAATTGAAAAAGATTAATACAACGTACGGGACTAATTTTAGAATTTGATTAAGAAAATATTTTTGTTTTGTGTTAAGGTGTTTTCATTTAATTGCAGCTGGAAGATCTGAGAAGGAAAATAATTAAGGACCAAATGGAACGCTACCTTTGTCTATCTCTCTAGAATCGAGTTCACCTCTCTCTCTCTCTCTCTCTCTCAAACTCGATCACCAACTCGATTCGTCTCTCATAAGCTCACAGTGAAAACCTAGAAGACGAAGCTCAATCGCGCCAAATTCACCTTGTTCGCGCGCCACTCATGGGTCAAGCCTTCCGCAAGCTCTTCGACGCCTTCTTCGGCAACAGTGAGATGCGGGTATCGTATCAGCTCCTCTGATTCTCTTTCTGTATCTATATGCATGTATGAATCGTATGTACAGTGCTAAGCTTATTGTTTGACCAGCTTTGAGTTTGTGGTGATGGTGATTTTAGAGGTTAGGTCAGAGATGGCATGATTAGATCTTCTTTTTTTTTGCACGATGTTCATGATTAGCGTATCAAATTATTGTTTGCTGGTTCAATTTTGTTGTGCATTTTCAATTTCCCCAATTATTCCATCTTTATTGCATGCGTATCTAGAACAGTTACTTAATGAGATTGTATACGGAAGTGTTTTTAGTCTTGGTTTTAGTTTTTTTCACAATTGGGATTTTATTATGATTATGATAACAGTGACTTGAGGCTAAGGGATTGAATTGGGATTTTATTATGATGATAGCGGTGGCTTACAATTTTGTTTATATTGGTTAGGACTTTGAACTTGTTATCATAGGGTGATATTAATTTGTGGGTTTGCACTGTTAATCACAGTTTGAAGTATTTAACCATTTGAGAATAGAAGACTGCAGGGGACTTTCAATTACTCCGGCGTTGAGCGCCCCTGTCATATTTAATCTGACTTGTACCTTTTATTTTGAATTGTTAGTTCATTTTGTTTTTGATAGGCAATTATAACTGTAGCTATGGGAATAAGGACTAGTAGAATTGTTAGTCCTATTGCGTGTGCTTGACTTCTGGCTTAACATGCATCGAACCCTATTTTCTTATTCATGGTATTGGTTTAGGTGGTGATGCTGGGCCTGGATGCTGCTGGAAAAACGACCATACTTTACAAACTGCACATTGGAGAAGTTTTATCTACCGTCCCTACAATTGGTAGATTGCTTTGATCAGGAGAACTTACTTTGATTATCCTAAGTGTTCGAATGATATTAGATGAGGGTTTAGAATTAGTTATTGTTCTTCTGTTGCCCATTTGTGTGAGCTGTACTGATAAATATTTAATTCTTCCCCCGGTAATTACCATATATGCGCTATTACTAGTGTATGCTATTAGATTTGAAGTGCTAGCTATGCTGGTTATCTCTTCCACTTCTTTATTCACTTCTTTATTGAATTATTGCAACATGGATGATGCTCTGTTATTTTTTCATCTTATTGTTGTTCATCTGATATTGTATAATCATAGACCTATCGTTATTGAAAAAACCTGCTAACCACTCTATGTTTTGAAGGTTCAATAGTTTGGATGCCTTTTTCCGGGTTGTTACTATTGATATTGTATTACAAGTATGTTTCTTTCTTGTTTTCTGTAGGTTTCAACGTGGAGAAAGTTGAGTACAAGAATGTGGTGTTCACAGTATGGGATGTAGGAGGGCAAGAGAAGCTAAGGCCATTGTGGAGGCATTACTTCAACAATACAGATGGACTGGTATTGATTGAACTTTGTCTATTGTTCCTCCTTATTTTTTCTCTCTTATTTGCATTTCTTTCAACTCACTTGTTTGTTTTCTGTACTAGTTTAATTATTTTGTTTGCTTGATTTATTTCCTTTAATGCTTTTGTAGTCATTTCTCGCCATACCCATAGAAGATTATATTATTTATCATGTAACATTCTGGTTTTATTGGACTTGGTTTAAAAGAATTATATTTGCCTGACATCTAGCTATGTGTAGATATATGTTGTTGACTCCTTGGACCGTGAAAGAATCAAGAAAGCAAAGGAAGAGTTTCAGGTTCTGTATCCAGAAAGGTATTCTAACTGAAGTACACTATTGTTGACTATAATTGCTAAGTTGACCTGTTTTTCTTACAGACCATAATCAGAGATCCATTCATGCTCAACAGTGTCATCTTGGTTTTTGCCAATAAGCAGGACATGGTATGTTTAGTTAGTTTTTATATAGTTTCCCCTACATTTTCATGTTCATTAATCATGGCATACTATTGTATCAGTTGTATGCACCAATTAGAACTTGAAGCTGTGGGCTGGTTTCCCTAGTTAGAGATTTCACCTCTTTCTTAGCAAGTTTCAGTTATCTATACAGCACTAAAATCTTTAGAAAAATTAAAATTTTGGGAGTAGGTTCTTACTCATTATAATATAGTTGGATGTGGATATATATTGCGAAAGCTGTGCGCATAGGTATCTTAGGAATTCTAATGTAGAAAGTCCTGTCTGTCTATTATTGTGTACACATTCTTTTTGTATCTGATAATGAGTTATGCTCTGTCCTTGGAATATGGATTTCCACACAGCATTCACATATCTGTGCATGTTAATCATTTAGCACACATTTGTGCCCACAAATCTTCTGTAAATGTGTAATCTTTAACTTCAACATATATATTTCTTACAATGTTACACCATTGAAATCTAAATTTGTTGTGAATTGTTAAGTTCGTAATTTTTTAGTGGGATGTGGAAACATATACTAACACGAGCTGAAGATCATCAATAGAGATTTTAAGCAGGGGGAGAAAAGAGTTCTTTATCTGTTGGGTGGCATTTGGCCCGATCATGATTTTGTTGCCCTCTTTTGGTCAACAATACCCTAGAAGTAAATAGTCCCATATTTTCTTGCAGATTGACTTATGCGTACAATCATTATGCAGCGTAGTTTAATGGGCAGGTCAGGAGTTCAACTCCATCCCTTGATTGAAGAAGCTATTGTTACCACTAGCTCCGTGATTTTCACTATTCCGATGGATTCCCACACTAGCTATTGATGTGTCTACTATCTGAGGCCAAAGAGGCACTAGGAAGACCTGGTAGTGTAGTTTTTGGTTATAATCATCCTTAAGAACCAGAATTATGCTTCATAACAGTGAAGAAGGCTATAACATATTTTTATCCACTATGATTATCATGAAGGAACAAATAGAAAAGGAAATCAAATGATGGTGGCTTCTGTTTGCATCTCTGTTCACATGCTAAGGTGATATTGATCAATAGGAAATCATTTTGGAAATATGTTTCTGTTTGTGTGCCTGCAACAATTAATAAGTGCCTGTGTGCATTATCCTTTCATGTAGCCTTATATGTTTTGTTGAACTCCCTTCTCTCTTGTTCAGAAAGGAGCAATGACGCCAATGGAAGTTTGCCACGGGCTAGGTCTCTTTGATCTCAAAAACAGAAAATGGCATATACAAGGAACATGCGCGCTCAAGGGAGACGGTCTTTATGAGGGCTTGGACTGGCTATCGAGCACTATCAAAGAGATGAGAGCTGAAGGATACTCTTCAGTTGGCACCTCCACCTTTTAATCGTCCAGGTTGGAACCCACACACCCTTTTTTGCTAACATGCACTCATTCTGTTAAAAAATAAGTCTCCTATTTTTAATTTCAAAACAGTAGGTCCCTAGAGTTAGAGTTTGTGTTCCACTTCTGTACGTGATAAGACTTATACCCTCATATAGTAATAGCTAATTCATACAAGAGAGGACACTTTGTTTTGGTACATCTGTGCATCATTTAGTTCATCAACAAGGAAAGAGGACACTTTGTTTTGGTAACATCCAATCAAAGAAAGGACGTTATTTTGAAATAGGAGTATTAATGTTATAATTCTCTCCACCTTATCTTTTGTGACTAATTTCTCCAGGTTTAGCAGTCACCTGAGGACAGTAAATTGTGAAGCTGAAGGTGTCATCCAGTTGCACGAAGATCCTGAACTGTAACTATTTTTTCTTCACCTGTATGTAAACGCTAATGACAATTATAGGGTGCATGATCTGCACTTTGACACACAAGATCCTCCAATGTATACTGAGATCTATTGGAGAAACAAACAAATCCTTTGAACACCAATACTTTTTGTTTAGCTCCCGTTCTCTGACTTTGGCTTGCACTACAAATAATTTATTGGTTAAATGCATGCAACACTTGCTTCAAGCATGTGCATAACTAGTTTTCAAGGTTTTGTTTTATGTAGCATCACATAGTGCTAAGTTTGTTTCCATGATTGGATTGGAACACCCGATTTCTATCTGGTTGTTTGAAATGATTAGCAATTTTAGTTGTTGTATAATAATTTCAGTTGGTTACACCATTTGTTTAGTAAGCCGAGCTACTTGACTTTTGTGGTTTGGATCCTGAGCAAAGTCGTTGAAGATTTGACTATTTTTCGCCATGGAACTTTGCTTTCACACCCATTATACATATAAAATAGAAAGAATCTCGGGCAAATAAGAATATAATTGTTTGGGCCAAGTTTAATTGATTTGGTAACCTCGTTGACTTTGAAGAATTGACTGATTAGCAGCTTTTTAATTGATTCAAGTTGAATTCAATTATAGTATCTGACTGAGTCTCGTAAACGAAGGAAATATGTAATACTAGTTTTGACTAAACCACTGCTTGATAAGTATTTTGAAGCAGACCGATGAGCTGAGAAGGCATGGCTTTTGCAGAGGTTCTACTCGGTGCTGTGGCTCAGGAAATGCTCCAAAAGGTGGCTGCACTCGCAGACGACAACATCAGCCGTCTCTGGGGCTTCAAACAGACCTGCTCAACCTCACAAACAAGCTCACCATGATCCAAGCCTATCTCAGCGACGCCGAGGCTCGCCAATCCAGAGACCAATCCGTAAAGCTATGGCTCACAAGTCTCAGCAGAGTGGCACACGATGCCGATTCCATACTCGACGAGCTCGCCTTTGAAATCAAGAAACCAAGTAAGTTCATTTCCTCACATTTCTCATCCACTGCATTCCGTTTCAAGATGTCCTGTAAAGTCAAGAACATCAACTCGAGGCTAACCGAGGTTTCCAGAGAAGCTAGTGAATTCGGACTCAGGCCTCTCCACTGCCCCACCACTGCCATTGAAAAAAGACCCTTAGAGCGAACTCACCCATTCGTGGACGATAAGGAAATTATTGGCAGGTCCGAGGATGTTTCGAGAATCGTAGACATGTTACTAAATCCGGACAATGACAAGGACTCGTCTCTGTCCCTCCTTGCCATTGTAGGGATGGCCGGTCTCGGGAAAACCTCTCTCGCCCAACTCGTTTACAAAGACACGACAGCGAGGAGGCACTTTGACAAGCACATATGGGTCTGCGTTTCCGACGATTTCAACGTAGGCAGGCTCCTGCGAGACATGCTAGAGTCTGTCTCCGGAGCTTACCCCAATAATTTCTCAAATATCGAGCCATTGGTACAAAGGCTACGCGAGAGCCTGGCTGGCAAGAAGTGCTTGTTCGTTTTGGATGATGTCTGGAACAATGATGTCCGGAAATGGGAGTCCATGAAAAATGCCATGCTAGCAATGGGCGCCTCCAGACAAAGCAGGGTTCTGGTGACCACGCAAAGCGGAGAGGTTGCATCTACATTGCAAGATCCACTTGTGTACTGTCTGAAGGTGCTGTCTGAAGACGAGAGTTGGGCTGTGTTCAAGCAACATGGATTCAGAAGAGGAGTGGAGGAGACTCCGAGATCAGTGGCCATAGCAAGAGACGTTGTGCACAAGTGCAAGGGCCTGCCACTAGCAATAAGAGCAATGGGAGGGTTGATGAGCTCCAAGAACACTGTCGAGGAGTGGGTGCTAATCATAAACAGCAAGATATGGCATCTTCCAGGTGGGATCATCCCTGCACTGAAGCTGAGTTATGACAACCTCCCCTCGCCGTCTCTGAAGCAGTGTTTTGCATTTTGCTCGATATTCCCCAAAGATTTCGTGTTCCAGAAGCAAGATTTGATCCAGATGTGGATGGCACAAGGCTTCCTTCAACCCGCAAGAGGGAGCCACAACCACTGGACGAAGGAGGATAAAGGAAACGACTACTTCAACATTTTGCTGCGGAACTCACTCTTCCAAGACGCAAATGTGGATGCTTATGGCAATGTCAAAGAAGCTAAGATGCATGACCTCGTTCATGATCTTGCACAGATTGTATCCAAAACTGAAGTTCTAGTTTTGGATGGCATTACCAAAGAGAACACTATGGTTGATCCTAACAATGTGCTGCTTCATTTGTCAGTAATGAATCATAACAAAGGTTCTGATCCAATTACTGACAAGCAATGCAGCAAGAAGTTGCACACTTTGTTTCTTGATGGAACTGTGACTTCCAACCAGTTGCTGGGCTTTAATCGTCTTCGGGCTCTAAAGCTGCAAGGAGTTCATATCAGAGAATTGCCAGCATCAATCAGCAAGCTCAAGCATTTGAGGTACCTTGACATCTCAAGAACCTCCATTTCTGAATTACCCAAGTTTGCCACGAAGCTGTACAATTTACAGACTTTAAGGATCTCAAGCTGCGAATCGCCTCTTCCTGAAGGAGTGACAAATTTGGTAAACTTAAGGCACCTCTATGTTGGTGGCTCTGAGGTTCAGCTGCCTAGAGGGATCAGTCGTTTGATGTCTCTTCAGACACTTGGATGCTTCGATGTGGGTCAAGAAAAGGGTCGCCATATTGAAGAGCTCGGGTTCTTGAACGAGCTGAGAGGAGCTCTATGTATCCAAAATATTCAGAACGTGAGAGGCATAGAAGAAGCAAAGAGAGCAAATTTAGTGGGAAAGGACAAGCTGTGGAAGCTGAATCTGGTATGGGAAAGTAGTGACTGTGATGATAATGACGATGATAATGATGATCATAAGCAATCTACAGAAGTTTTGGAGGTGCTCGAGCCTCATTTGTATCTGAAAAGCTTAAAGATTGATTCCTTCAGAGGTGAGAAGCTCCCTTCATGGATCCCCTGCCTCGAAAACCTGGTGAAATTCACATTACTCAATTGCAAGAACTGTCAGGATCTGCCAATGCTCGGGTCTCTTCCTTGTCTCAAGGTTCTCTGCATTGGTGGGATGAGACAATTAAGGAAAATCGGAACTGAGTTTTATCATAATCATCATAAGGTCATCACAGCAACAAGGTTCCCAGCATTGAGAGAGCTCACCATAAAGCACATGGCAAACCTTATGGAATGGGCCGGAGCTGCAGTACAAGGTACTAATGTTATGTTTCCTTTCCTTGAGGAGCTGAACATCATAGACTGTCCCAAACTCAGGACTGTCCCAGGCCATGATTTCCCATTTCTCAGCAAGTTGCTGGTGCATGAAGTCGTCAGCGAGCTGCCAATAACAAGCATTTGCAGCAATGTCACAACTCTCACTTGTCTTGACATAAGGAATGTCTCAAATCTCATCAACCTCCCACGTGCCATCTTGCTCAGTAACAAGAAGCTCTCTGCTGTAACAATATGGTCCTGTCCGGAGCTAAGGTGCATCATAGAGGACTTGCCATTCAAGTGGTCATGGGGATGCTCCACCTCTCTTCGATCCATTTAGATCCGAAACTGCAACAAGCTTTCCCATTTGCCAGATGGATTACACACGTTACTATCTCTCGGGGAACTGAAAATATCCCATTGTTGCAGTGTGAGCTATCTTCCCAGCATACAAGGCCTCGGTTCTCTTAAGCGCTTGTCAATCACTGGATCTGAAGAGTTAGCAAGGTTGCCAATTGGTATACAATCATGCACTTCTCTTGAGGACCTGACATTAGCAGATTGCAACAATCTTATCATGGATCTTAATGTAAGAGACTTACATAATGTGCGCTCTCTGCGCATCCATGGCTGTCCTAAAATGACTAACTTGCCAGAGGGCTTGCAGTGTTTAGCCTCCGGCAGGCTCAAGTTCTTAGCGCTAGGCGGGTTCTCAGGCGAACTCGAGCACTTCCCCGATCTTGGTTCTGTCCTTGACGTTCTTGATAATCTTGAGGAGTTGACGGTTTATGGCTGGCCTAAGCTGAAGTCACTGCCTGGCCAAGTACAACATTTGCTTGGCCTCACGCAGTTTTGGGGCTACGATTTCAGTTCCATAGAAGCTTTGCCGGACTGGGTTGGGAACCTTTCGTCCCTCCAAGTTCTTGGCTTTCAAGATTGCGAGAATCTCAAGTATTTGCCAGCGGCTGAGACCATGCAGAGCCTTTCAAAGCTTCAGCGGCTGGACGTTTATGGGTGTCCCAAGTTGAAGGAAAGATGTGTTAGGCATGTTGGTCCTGAATGGTCCAAGATTGCTCATATTCCAAATGTATATTTCTATAGCTGAGACAGCCTGGGAGAGACAATCTTTAGTCAGACAAAGAGAAACAAACATATAGAAAATGGCTCAAATATTCCCAAGTTGCCAATCAAGAACATACATATAAAAACCATAATTCAAGAGCAATTTTCCAAATAAAGAGCCATATGATACCAAACAAAATGTTCTCTCTATTAGTCACCACTATATTGCAGTAGATTATTACAATATAACTTCTGACTCAAGAACATCAAAAGCTTGATGTGTGTTTTGAGCAAAGAGAAGATGAAAACAACTATGGAGCCAATCCAAGGTTTGAGCTCACTAACAATCAAAATTTCAACAAAAGACTAAACCACACAGTGGCTTCATACTGATGTCTTCCTCAGTTCTTCTCTTGTTCAACTGCAGCCATCTTCTCACCTTGTTGCTGCAAAGTTTAAAAGTGGAAAATCATTAGCTTAAAAGTGGAAAATCATTAGCAGAAAGAAGTTGCATTGCTATGCTTTAAAGGAAAATAAGGGAGAAGGAAGGAACAAACAGAACAGCTCCTCACCATAGCACTCTTCTTCTTTAATTCAAGCACTTTCAGCTTCTTTTTCATCTGCCTCATACTCATTGTGTTGGGATCAAGAGCAATGGAAGCCTCATTCACCTTCTCTTTACCATCCACTTCCATGTTACTGTTTTCAGTGTTCTCCTTGTCATCTGAAAGCGGTGCCAGTTTCGTAGGTGAAGATTTCATTGGCGTTGCCTGGCTAGGACGCGGAAACTGATATGGAAGCATGACATTATCTGCCATTGTCTGCTGGGTTGGGTTTTCATCAGTTACTTCATCACCAGATAGCTGAGATAGAAGTGGTGGAGTCTCAAATGTTGGCACACTGAACTCTGCTTCCACTGGAGGACTTACCTTGTTCTTGACTATAGTATCTGACTCGATCAAACCATTTAGGTTTTCTGAATCAGCAGTATCTTCTTCCATTTCAAAGTCAAACTCATAATCTATCTCGTCTTTAGGAAGAGCTGGTGTTGGAGACACCTTTGCCTTGCTAATGTCAACTTCGGGAAGAACTGCAACGTTTACTGCTTCTGCAGCTGGCTTCATGTCCGAAACCTTCGTATCATCATTTTCCTCTTCTTTATCACTCCAATCTGTCTGTGAATCCCAGTCTTCAATGCCTTCAGGAAGATCTAGATGCAGTTCAACTTCACTAGATGGTACCATGGTACCATCATCTTTCTTTTCCTTCTGCTCATCAGCTTGCCCCATATTAATATCAGAATCTTGGTCTACCATGTTCTCACATACCTCTTCTGGGTATTCACTTACACCATCAGAGGCATTTAGCTGATTGTACTCATTTGCTAAATCCTTAGATTCTTGAGGCATAGAGAACTTGCCAGTGGAAACCACAGACAAATCTTTAGCTACCTCTTCCACACTGTTAGCTTCAGAAGAAAACTCACCGGCTCCTACAAGGATAACAACAACACATTAAGAGAAGAGTGCAGAAACACAACCCCCATGTGAACCCCTACAAGAACAAGATAAAGCATACCATATTCATCTACAGTTTCATCATTCTTGGAGATTTCATTCTTATCTTGGTTTCCATATGAAACGGAGATATCATTCGACTCCTCTGGTGTTTGTGTATCAGATTCTGCATCATTAAACCGCCAACATCAGAATGTAAGCACTGAAAATACACATGAAGACAGGAAAATATATGTTAGCTAATCAGTTAAACAGACAGGTACCACTCATATCTTTCTCCTCAACTTGCTGTACCACATCTGGTACATCAGAGCTATCTTTGAACAAATCAGCCTTGGGCTTTTCTTCCTCATTCAAGGTCAGCTCAGCCATGGTTTCCTGCAACAACTTTACCGAACGCCTAGTGCTGTATGCCCTCTGGACAGATGCTGATGCAGTAGGGGCTCTTCTGCGGCTGCTTGCCAAAGCTGGTGTTGCCATTGTACCTTCTTCCTCCTCTTCCTTCATTTGGGCATCCAATTTCCGGCAAGCTGAAGCTGTGGGGGCCTTCCTGCGGTTGGTGATGGTGGCTGGAGTTTTGGTTCCACGAGCCTGAGTCAGGGCTGGAGATTGCATGACATCACTGTTCATCATTTCTTCAATTCCTTCAACCTAATACAATCGTTATTGAGATTGTCGAATTCCAGAAAGTGGAACAAGAACAAGATCCGAACATAAAACTGAAATTTAAACCACGAGATTCTTCATTTTCTCAACAACCAAATAGAAGAAGCTATGACAAACTCATCGCCTTGTTTCAGGGAATGTATAAGAGAACAAACTAATTCACAAAACTGACATCCCAATCCGATTGATATAAACAATACATTACTGAGAAGAATATCATACTTTCAACTTCATTAATGATTTCTATAATTACACTCAAATCAAATGTATAAAAATCTGAACATAAAACACTCCAATAGTGCACATATTATCATCATATACAATAGAAACTGAAAATAAACACTCCATTGAAGGAGTAGCAATAATGAGCACAACATCAATTCATAGTTCAGATAAGAAATGAACATGAATTCGTCCAAATCTGAACACAAAAGTTCAAAACCAGCTCCAGTTTGAGCACCGAAAATCACAGAATAAAGCTCACATCCGCAACTTCACCACATCAAATTCATAAAAACGCAGAAAACTGAAATTATCATCAAACTAAATGGACATGGATTAAATTATACGGAAATGGAAGGAGAAAAGAAGATCCGATTGGATTTACATGTTGAAGAGCAGTGAGAGCATCGGCCATGGCAAGGTTGGTGATGTTAGCTGGAATCTTGTTCCTCTTGCACAGAAACTGGAGCTCTCTCCTGCTCAAGCTGTGAAAATTCATCCCTATCAAAGATCCGATGAACACAAAACAAGTTGTTTTGGGTACTGAAATGAGCTGAAACGGTGTTGTTGGCTCTGGACATTTGGAGCGTATTTATACCAGTGGAGGGAGCGAGTTAACGACATACCAAAAACCCTAGGATATTTGACCGTTAGATCCTCAATTTTGAAATTTGAAATGTTCGAATTCGGGCCAGTTGGGCTGAGACGCGAAGCCCAAAAAAAGTTAGGCCCGCATGAACAGGCCCTTCGTAACGTAATAACTAACTCGGTCCCATTTGGCGCGTGCGCGAACCAGTGAGTCAATACAGAGACCTAGCTCCGATTCAAAACCTCACCTTCACCTCCATCTCCATCTCCATGTGTGGTTCCTCTGTCTCTTCAATATCACAGTGCAGTGTTTTCTCAGAGAGAGAAACGGAGACAATGCTCTAGAGAGGGACACACACACGCAGCTACACCACTACTGTGGACCAAACGAACCATATCCTCTGAGATGAAAAATCCCCAAATCTGAATGGAAGCCCTTGCCCTAATCCTCCATTTCTGAGCTCCTTCCTCTTCTTCGCCTCCTGGTTTCGAGAGAAATCTAGGGGAAAAAGATGGAGAGTTGGGGATCTGAGTTTTCAGTGGGCTCGATCGTGTGGGTGAGGAGGAGGAATGGGTCGTGGTGGCCGGGGAAGATAGTGGGGCCAGAAGAGCTCTCAACCTCCCATCTCATGTCTCCTCGACTAGGCACTCCTGTCAAGCTTCTCGGCAGGGACGACGCTAGCGTGTCAGTCACTTACTAAATTTCTTTCTTGCTCCGCTTCATTGTTCATCAACTTCTGTCGATTTTAGATTGTTTTTGGTTCTGTGTGTAGCTGCATTTTGACACCTACTCTAGTGAGTGAATGAGTGAATTGGTGTCAGCTATTTTTTAGGTTTTAGAAATTTTCTTGAGTGGCCACGCCTTATGTCAAGAAGTGCAATGAAATGAAAGATAGTAGTTTGATGCCTTCATATCAAATGAGAAAAGGATCGATCTTAGAGAGCTGTTTTTATAGACTGTGTGCTACTTGAAATTTGTGGTTTGTGAATCCTAACTAGATGACTCAGGAAATGCTTGATTTATACATGCTTGGATTTTCCCTCATACACAAGGAACTAAATAAGTCATCCTGATGTAGTAATAGTATAGGGACATTCAGAAGACCATGAAAGCTCCCAAAAGAAGAGTTTCATAAGATTTCCTTTTACTGCCAATGAAATTATCTTTTATGTGTTACAGTTCCCACAATATGTGTGTGTATGCATGCACGTGGGATCTGAAATTTAGGAGCACAAAGGGCAGTAATAAGTTCAATTCAGTCTTTTTACATTTTTTTTCCTTGCCTTTGTAGTTCGCCTTTCCTATTGAAGTTCATTTTCATTTAAGTTTGGGGCATATGTGACATGACTTGCCCATTAAGTGCGTCATTATTTGCAAATGTTTGGAGTTTAGATTCTGTACTGGATGCATATATTGTCACTTTTTTTTCTAGTTGTTACATGTCATATTGCATGCTTTCATAAGTTCTATCATAAGCCACAAGTAACTGTGCTAAAGATGACTGGAAACTGCCGTTATTGAATCGCCCCCCATATGTAAGTTATTTGGAATTTAGTTGTTATGTTATGCTACTGAAACGGCGTAATCAGAAACTTGTATGGCTTAAGTTGGGTAGTAATGAAAGACTCATGCAAGTAGCAATTGCGGTCTTTTGGAACTAATGGATTCTAAGCATGATCTCCCTTTATTTATTTATTTGAAGTCAAAATTTCATTTATTTCACTTTGTTTTGGTTATAAACCTTTTCATTTTCTCCCTTGTCTGTCTTTTCAGGGATTGGTATAATTTAGATACATCAAAGCGTGTCAAGGCATTTCGATGTGGTGAATTTGACGATTGTATTGGAAAGGCTGAATCTTTGCAACACATTCCAATTAAGAAAAGAGAGAGATATGCGCGTCGAGAGGATGCAATTTTTCACGCCCTTGAACTTGAAAAGCAGTTGCTGAATAAACATGGAAAATTAGGTGCAACTTCTGGTCGCAACTACGGTAAATCCTCTGGTGCTTTGAAAAGGAAGCCAGTTACATTTTCAGGGAGTATAGGAAATGATATGGGGAAATGTGGAAATACCAAGTCACATAACCTCTTGGAGAAATTAGATACAGCCAAGAAGGATGAAATTATTGGCAGTCTATTGTGTTTGGAAAATGTCAAAGAGGAAATTGATATGAACTTGGAAGATGATAATTCAGAGGCCACACCTCGAATGAGAGGTCTACAGGACTTTGGGCTAAGGATTGCTCGCTCAAAGAGAAAGCTTTCATCTTCTGCTATTCTAAATGGTTCCAAGAGGAGACCTTCAGTTGAGAACACTTCTGAATCTATCCCAGCTCATGGTCTTAGCATGGGAAGTGCAAGCCATGGAAATGGTAAACACTATGTAGACAAAAGGAACAGGTCAAATGAGGGGTTGGCTGAGGATATTTTTCTGAAGAAACGTGATAGGCGTCGACCCCTTGTTCAAGTACTGCAAAATAGTGCAAAATTGGAGATCTCTCATTACTTGCAACCTGACTCCGGTACTGTTTCTACTTGTATTTCAGGGGTGGGGCAGACAGGAGTCATTAGCCGCGCAAAGAGGAGTAAATGCATATACTTGCCAACTGAGTCTAGTGATTCTTTGAAATACAAAGAAATTCCTGGAAGGTACAATGATATGCCACCTTCTCAGTTTGGTGAGGGCAGCCGTCACCCTCGTCTCGGTTCTTTTCTTGAAGAGAGTGTATCTGGTTGTATGAAAGATGTTGACTCAGATTCTTCTGACACTGACGCCGACTCTTCTAAGTCCGATTCCGATGATGATTCTTCTGAGACAGAGCCTGAAATCGACAAAGAGATGGCTATGCTTTCTGGTAAATATATACTCCCTTCACTACACTTGGTTCTTTATGCATTTGTCGGGGCAATTTATGGAATTTACCCTATATGTTTCACTGTTGACTTTGTTATAGTATATTGACTTGACAATGTGTTGCCATATATTCTGTTTATTTTGGCATGCCCGTAAACAATTGCTCTCAAAATTATGCTATTCTTTCATACATTTTTCAAGTCATAGGATGTTCTTAATTGATATATGAAATGCCATTTGTTTCTTTCAAGTCCTTCCATTTATATATATATATAGGGGCACATTCAAGTGAGAACCAAGGGTTGCGTGAGAACCCGTGAGAACCACCCAAATGTAA
>JAYMTP010000071.1:0-50486 GCA_036897365.1 Geranium brycei
ACGGTCCTCCGGTCGATACCGACGGTGAGCTACAGCTCCGGCGGCGGCGCCGTCGCCGGAGAGTCGCCGGAGTGCGCGATCTGTCTCGGCGAGTTCGTCGACGGGGAGGGGGGGAGGCTGCTGCCGCGCTGCGGCCACGCTTTCCACGTGGCGTGCATCGACACGTGGCTCAGGTCCCACTCGTCGTGCCCGTCGTGCCGGCGGGTTCTGACGGCGGTTCACGGCGGCGATGGGGGCGAAGCGGCGGCGGTTTTGAAGGTCGGTCGTAGTAATGATTTCTTGCCTTGAACAAATAATTAAGTGTTAAGCGTTAAGTTAGGAACACTTACTTGACTAATTGATTAAACAAAATCTTGATTTCAAGTCATGGTAAGTCGTTACTCTTAAGAATCACGAGAAAAAGTGTTAAGGGTTTGTGTTTAGTGTTTAGTATTTAGTAGAATATAGTTTCCAAAATCCTACCGGAGTAGAAATAAATGCCAATATTTATTTTCTCCAAATTTCTGAATTTAATTATTGAGTGTTGGAGAAAATTGTACATTTTTAACATTAAGTGCTTTTCCATATTTGCTTATAGCCAGTGCGGTAAAAAAATGTTAAATGTTAGTAGGTAGGAGGTGACATTTTCTAAAATTTAGTAGAGAATAATCAAAAAATAAATTAGGTTAATTGTTTTATAACATTACTTGTAACAAATTCCACTTACACCCTTGCCATATAAAATGCTATTGTAGAATTGAACTCAAACGACATCAACAATTATGGAGTGATCAAACTCAAAAATACCAAATCATCATAAGGATTTTATATTGTAACGTGTCTCATTGGACTCTTAGTTTAAAGAAATTTGAGGACATATTTTTAAAAGTAGATAGTAATTATTAAAATCTTGAGACTTGAACCAAGTTGTTTCAAGTAATGTGTGTTAGGCTGTAAAATTTGCGGTCCTCTATTGCAATTAAAACCATGTTTAAACAGTTAAGAGTGTTTAATATAACTAATTGGTTCTACCTTTTGCTTTATCAGAAAATTAGATTTAGATTCTTCTAGTGTTGATCCACATCAACAATAAAAGCATAGGATTCTTTGCCCAATTTTAAATCACCTATTATTGCATTTTTTTTTCTTTTCCATTAATCTATAGCAAATTGAAAAAAAAGTATTTTAATTCAATGTATTTCATAACATCATTCATTAGAACTTGTATGTCACGTTTATTTGTCGATCATATACAATTATTTATATTCTCTCATGATTTCTTCGATATGAATACATAAACAATGTTTTTTTTTGCATAATCATCAATACATTTGGTTCAAGAAAAAAAATTCAATTTGAGGGAATGAAATAGCATGTGCATTGTGGTGGAGCCATGAACCTTATCACTTTAATTAAGAGAGAAACTTTTTTTTTTGGAGCTAAAAGGACAATGATGTGGATAAGACTTAGAGCATAGTGCACATCTAACCTAGAGACCATATAATGCCAATGTTCCTTGGACCCAACAAAGAAAGATGAATAAGAAAAGTTGTTAAAAGAAAGAACAAAGTAGAGATGCCTTGGAAGCCTTTACCTTTTTTATGTTATCCCCTCAACACTTGCACATCTGTATGGACTCATCTGGCCATTAAATTTGATGGTATTATTGGGGTATCTTGATGATCAAGTATGGGGATGTAAATGGAGCGGATTGAGACAGATTTATTAATTCTCGTATCTTATTTCATCCGTTCGGAATATATTAGTGAATTTATCATATATTTCATCATATCATATATATGTCATATTTTCAAATAAAATTCATGGAAAACAAATTTTTAACATAATATTTACATCTAAATAAAAATTAGAAACCAAACAAGTTTTATGAATCAAATCTTCTATTTTCACTTGTAAGTTGCAACACTCTAAATAATTAATAGGAGACCAATAATTCTATATTTCTTTGGATAAGATCGTCTAATTTCATGTCTTATTTCTATGTAACATTCAACCTCTAAGACAACCTTTATCTAAAAAGATAAGGACTATTACTATATCTAACGCAAAACAATAATAATATATGTTCAATGCAAAACTATAGAAGACCATTGGCTCAAAATGAGGAAAAGTAACCAACTTCATTAAATACAACCTTCACTTAATTCAGACATGAACTTGATTCCCGGTTTGGCATAATGGCATGGATAAAACATAATACATGAGATATGGTCTGCTTCAGTGCTCAAATTAACAGCAAATCATTTAAAAACCAGCACTTTGATCGTCATTAACTTCAGAGTTTTGCCAAAAGATGTACCAAAGCTCAGACATAGGTGTCGATCAATGACTTGCGCATCTCATCGACAATGGCGCTGGGTTGGGCCTCCCTCAGCTTGAAAACGCTCTCGATGACGGATAATTCTGTTGCTGTGGTGTCCGAGCCACAGAATGCGGTCCAGTCGTTGACAATCAACCCAGCAGCTATCACATCACTGCCACGGTTCACAGTACCAGCCACCAGAGGGACCTGCAGGAGAGTCGAGAGCTCGTCCAAGTCTTCAATGGATGTATGGGGATGGACCTGTCAAGCAGCATCGAAGGTTTAGTTTAACACGATAGATTAGGTTGAGAGTGATGTGTTTGTATACACCAACCGATAGAAGTATTGCCTACCAAGCCACCCCTGTTTGTGAAGGTGCAGTAGCTGCCGACGAGAATGTTACCAGCAACCGTCTGCCTGAAAACTTCTACACCGAGAACATCGGCAATCATTTCTTCTGTTTCCTGATAAAAAAACACAGTAAAGGACCCGTGAGCTTCTAAACATCATAAAGATCATTGCAATCGTACACAAATCGTGATCAATACTGTGGCAATGTATGATGAACAGATTGAAGATGATAAATTTTTCAACAGACAATTCAGAGGTCCAAAATAAATTTACCTTGTCAAGATCAGTGTGAGTGAGAGCCACATGATCATTACATGCCACACAGTTCCCCAAGGCAGAAAGCCTCTCATCTATGCGCTGAACAACCACTTGATCGGGTAGGCTGTTTCTCAAGTGTTGAAGTTCTTGTGTGGTAGGAAAAACAAAAAATACAATGTCAGCACATCTCCATCTTAAAAAACGCATTTGCAGCAAAGTACAAATAAATATCTAGACACCTCGGTGTATGAACATGTTAAGTGCACCAGCACCAAATCATATAGAAGGAACGGCAACTCATATGGTTTATTTGTTCAAAAAGCTAATAGGGTGGATAGGACTCATAAGGGAAGAGGTGCCCAATAAAAGACTGAAACAAACAAGTGAAAACTAGATGGCGACTTGAGTATCTTTGCAATGTTTAATCATACTGTGAGTCTAGTTATGAAATTATAGATCTTACAGTTACCAAAAATTCACACTAAAATTTCAGATTGTTTTGTAATGTCATCCAGAAGCTTTTGCTTCCAACATTATACATGGAACAACTAGGCACCACTATTTCTATACTAAACAAAGTTTCAAACTGTATAATAATTACTACCAAATAGGTCACTCTGGCATACCCTTCAGAAGGATAGAAGGGCATTACAAAAAGAGAAGGCATGTCTAATTTAAGGATACATCAAATCAACAAACCAATTGACAGGATACCCTTAAAAATCTTTAAAACACAAGTTATCATGACAGCACAGTCAGTCCAAATGCAGAGAATGTGTAGTTGATCAATGATTAAGCCATACAAAAACCAGCAATGATATTCAGCAAAGACCAATGAACAATTAACTAACATTGAAACAAACTATCACCAAAACTTAAATAACCATTTCAACAAGTAATCAGAGTATTCACCTTGGTCAGTGGTGGTGTGTGGCAAGAGAAGACCATTCTTGTTACCTGCCGATAAAAGCATAGTAAAACACAAAACACAAAACCGAACAAACTTTAACACTTAACCATGAATGACGTACCAGCACAGAGCCTTCCAATAATCCTGGTTCCTCCAATGGAAGTCTTCACCACAGGGATCACATCTGCAAGCTCAGTCTCATAGATACTGCTCACGAAAACACAATCATTCATAGGTCAAAAAAATTCTAAATCCTAAAAAATCATTGTAACACAAAATCCAATACCTGTAGAAGTTTTCCGATCCACCAATCGCCACCAAACAGTAGGCGTTTGTCAGCTTGGAGAAAACCCCAATCTCGCATGAGTTCTCAAACATAAGTCCTGCAACAGCGAAAACACACTCCAATCATAACAATAATCGGAAAAAAAATCACGCAAACAAGTAATCAAACATCACATAAACTCACTGGTCGCCATGATTAGAAGAAACTGGAGATAACGACGGACGAGATCTGCAGAAAATAAAAAAAAAATCGTAAATACAATCAAAATAGGAATAAATGAAGCAAGAACAGTAACAGTCTAACAGAGATACGAAGATGATGATACCTGAGTATGGTGTTGGGGAGGATGTGACAGAGACGGTGGGTCGATTGCTAGGGTTTTGGAGAAATTCCTGTGTGGTTATTAGGGTTTTGATGAGAGAGAGAGAGACGAAGAGGCGGTGCAGAGACGGCGGAGAGATAGAGATGGGTGTGTTGTGAAGATTGAAGAATTCTTTTATAAGTGGGCTTTTCATTGGGTTTCACAGGGCCTTTCACTACTATGTGGGGCCAACTATGGATATTTTGGCCTTCTGCTCCACGCTTACTTGGTCATCAAGTTCATTTTTTTATTTACCAAAAAGTTTTCAAACCATTAATAATATTTTTTTATTGATTTATAATAATACAAAATAGTTTTTAAAAAATATATATATATATTGAGTGCATAACGGACAAAAAAATCGATACCTATCTAAAACATGATCTTATACTTCCTCTAATAACTCATTTCTGGAAGAAATGTGTGGCGTAGTGGTTTAACGTGTACTCTCTCTGAATATAGGTCAGATCAGGATTCGAGTAACTGGGCCTACGAGCTTGTAAATGGGGTAGACATGGCTCTAAAAAATCTCGTTTCTCAAAAAATATCCAATTGGTGATGATTGAGTTAGGAATATCATATCCTTTTCAGTTTGAAATGGTAATCATTATGATATATTTATATGCATAATTTTTCTATTTTACCCAAAATCTCTTCCGACCCCGTGCGTAGATTTGGTCTTGTTTTTATGTACGGAACATTCTGGGGTCGTCTTGAGGAAATAGAGGCAGAGAAATATGATGAGGTATGGTCAAGACATGAGTAAGTTTCCGGGTGAAAGTAGAGGTGGAAAAACTTGAGGCCGGCAAAGACGGGGAAGGTGGAGGCGACGCTCGACAAGGAGTTTTGAGTAATGGTGGCAGCAAACTTGGAGGAGTCGTCCTCGTCCCATTTTCAGTCGTCCGGTGAGGTATGGTCGAAGTTGAACCGTAGTTGAGGAGGATTAAGTTGGCGGAACCCCAAATGTCAAAATCCAAACACGAACACATTTTGAAAATTTAAAAATTGATCAACGAACAATTTCATCTTTTTACTATGTAACTAAATAATCCAAATTTTAGTTAGAATGACTGTATGAAAAATATGTTTAGTTGAAAATATCTGTACATACTTTTCCATACATGTTTGCTTACCTTATCTGTAATAAGAATGATATACTGATTTCTAAGTTCAATTTTTTTTTAAATGTAATATCATTCAAGATGATAGGAACATATGAGCTTGATTGCATATTTTAATTAGACCAGTTTTGAATGTCCAGTGAACCATGTCAATGTTGGATCAGTTCAGAGAGGATGTCAAAAAATCCTCGAACTCTATATCCGATGTTTTCAACCTGACATGATAATGCCAATCCTATAGAAAGCAAAATCCTTGAACTAGACATAAACTTGATATTCCAATCACTAAATCCGGTTTGTTGCCATCCCTATTTTAATAACCTCGACCCGATCAGGCAAAAAAAGGATAACAAAACCCGTCCCGAACTGTTCCATCACCATACGTATGGAAAGACAATAATTAAACTCTGCCATGTTATCATCTCTAATCAAAGTTTGCTAGTGTTCTTCTCCAAACAGTATGGAACAAAACAGGTGAAACAGAAAATGAACAAACCCTAGACATCATTTAGGAACAAAAGCAAAGAAACTAAACTAAAACAAGAAGAAAAAAAGACCCTTCCATGCCAAAACCCAACATCAAGGGAAGGTCAACACTCAAAACCTAATTTATACACATCCGAGAGCTAGCTAGTTCTCTATCCTTCTCCAGACGCAAATAGAATAAAACTCCTAAAATTTTATATGTACCGAACAATCCGAGCTATGTCCAGGTAAAAGACGACATGTTACCAATGCCCTGGTGATTGATAGAGCTTCCCGGGCCACCTTCCGGGGAGCTCCCGGCTCCTCCCGCGGGCTTTTGTGATGGTACAGGGAAAGACGGCTCGTACTGGGTATCTGATTTGGACTCTTTCGGACCATCTTCTTCGATGAAACTCGCAACCAGCATCTGAAATAGCGCCACAAGTACGAATAGATTCGTGATCAATGGAAAAAAATCACAATTTTAGGACCGAACTTGCTAACAGTATATATGTTGAGGCATTTCATATGTATGGTATCGACATACACAGAGCTCGGGAAATGCAAAACATTTATGCACGGACTAAAGGTAGATAGACAATAAAATCATTAAAGATTATATGCATATAATGTGGAATACAATATAGATTACAGGGATAATTGCAAAAAACAACTGCATGGTATCCCACATTTGCAACGGGTGTCCATGTGGTACATGTAAAAAAGAAATTATATTTTTAATCAAAGGATTACATGTAAAAAATTAAAATAGATTTTTAAATTTTTATACCAAGGGTAATTATGCCATTTTGAAAACATTGGAGGTCACATAACCTGTACATGAACCATTTTCCATATGTTTAGAACGAGTTTGACAAACTGTAAAAATTTGGATAGTTCACAGTAAGTTTTTGATATAAATGTAAACACAGATACATCCAAATATTGCAATTATCCATGGATTATATGTCGTGTATAGATTTTCTTCATGAGAAAAGTAAAGTGAAGTATCAATACCTGAACTGGTGAAGCCGCGATAAGAAGACCCACGACACAACCACCAAGCATAGTACCATCTGGCCTGGCCAACGACACCCTCAAAGAGCTTGCTCTGCCTTGTTCACCGCCACTTTCTGATGGGATGAATAAACCAGAAAGAGTTACGATATGGAACTGTCCCTGTATAAGAAGAGCATGTGAGAAATATACATATATTCATGTACGCAAACAGAAATGATAAATAAACTCAAACATCGCTGTTTCTGCAGGACTAGACTACGTGACAAACTTTCCACGTGCCAAAACAATGAAATGAAATAGATCATCTCACATACTAAAATTGAAAATCAGTATCAATATTCAACAATGTTGTAACAATCCCGACTTTTCCAATTAGTCACCAATTAAATCTTTCAATTAGGTCCCAATTAATCCTCTATAATTCCTTAGTAACCCTTTAATCCAATTTATTTTCCAATTAATCGCCGACTAGTCCCTATAAGGCGGTCTCCGACCGACTAGCGTCTAGCGTTTTTTACATTTTAAGATAAGCTAAACTTGACCCTTATGGGACCAAACATTGTTTTTATCTTTATGCAATCAGTACCGGGAAACCTGATTTCAGATGCCTGGAAAGGGTAATATATTAGCATCGGATTAAAACCCATAATGGACTGAAGATACAGAGTTCACATTTGGGACTTCTTCAATGATCCAATGCTCATTACAAAATCACTCATATCTCTTCCTGTAAATGGCTCTATTTTGATTAGTTTCCAAAATTTTACTATTGTTCACAACATTTGGTCTCCATGAACACCAAACTAGACAATCCGCTATACTATCAACGACCACCATATTTTGTTTTTGAAAATTACGTAAGCCTGCAATCATATTTGTGCCCATCTAGTGTGATAACAAATATTCTGGGACCATCAGCAAGTAGCTAATCAGTAAAGGTCACATTTTGATAATCTTCATAGAGATGATGTTGTTCTGCTGTGAAAGGGAAAACCGCATTAAGCAGTTATACAAGTCTTTTTCCCTGTTACGACTTACGATATGCAAATAATGGTAAGTTGAGAAAGTAGAAATTCAAAAACTTTCAGCGTAAGTTAATCCCATATGGTGCAACAATTTCTCAACAGAAGTGCAACAATATATAACGAGCCGACTTTCTAACTAACCTCATATACTACTGATTCGCCGGGAGTTTCTGATTGACATAGTGTTATACTGGATACTGCCCCCATTGCTGACAAAATGCAAACAGCACGGGCACCATTTTGGGAAAATGACAAAACTCGGGATGCAATATCCTGTAAGAATTAGACAAAACAACAACAGATAAGTCAAAACTGATTTCAAAATTTCCAACACGATGAAATGAAGGCTTGTCTGTTACAGAAACCAATATATATGCCTAGTAAAACAGGGTCATCATAGCTTGGATCTGACACTTTGTTCAGTTTGCATCTAAGTAAAAGGGAAACAAATGCATAAGCAAAGAAAGAAAATAGTCAATTGAATACATGGAAAATTTAGAAGAAAATAAATTGTTCTTAAATACGTAAATTCACTATAAAAAAATTAATATAACCAGTTAAAACTGCATGATCAATCAGTTGTTGGTTCAGCATATCTTTCAGAACCCTATCATTTAGGCGTACAAAGAAGAATCAAGACCCTTCCAATCTTATAATGCAACAATTTCATGATCTCTAAGGAAAAAGTTTCGATTTGTATTTCAGAGAGGGCATGCTTGAAGAATTGAAAACCCAAACCAGTAACATGCAAACAAATAACTTAATCACTTTCTTATCACTCAAAGGAATTATTGTATGACATTAGAGTGCTCTAAGAATTTTGCATGATATCGGAGTTGGTTGGGACTTGGCCTACATGGCAGAGTTAACTATTGGTCCATGTGTAGTGACAATAGGGGAGTGTTGAAGTTAATGACCACTTGTTATACTAGTTGGGCCCTCCGCCTATTAGGTCAGACTGTTGGTTTGGAGTTAAGTTTAACATGTATAATTCAACATGTAGTCTCTACGATATAGTATGATATGCGCAAATTACATGTTATTTTCTACCTGGTATAAAACTCAGAGAGATAAAAACATGTATCATTTAGCAAAAAAACAACACCAACTGAGTGTGGTGTATAGAATATGCATGATCAATATTTTTGGGAAAACAAAACCTTCGATGAAAATTTTACGAGGATGCTTAAATGTATCAATGAAACCAATAAAATGGCGCCACCAACTTTCTTTTCAGTTTCCCCTTCATCAATCGTACAAGTCATGACCCCACATAAAGATAATATCGCCACTGCCATAATTAGTATTACCTTTGGCATCATCTCCACTGACATGCTAATGTGTTTATTTAATATGAAAAATGATCATGGAAAGACAGGAAATCATGCTTACAATCATACTACTTAATACTAGAGTGGGCCCTGCATTATACAATACAGAAACTTAAATGGTATACGAGCTCATTCAATAATAAAATGAATTTTATATTGGTGAGAAAGCATGTTTGTTCCATAATAAAGCTAAAAGGAAAGGGGAAATTGAATAAGTGAGAGTGTGCACTTCTCCTGCATTCACTGTCACAAGATGTGTTGTAAATCCATGCTCAGCAGATCCTGCAAACCAATATCCAGAAACATCAAGCTATAGTTGATGTTTGTACAAAGAATTGTAAACCACAGAATTTCCATAGCAGGACAAGAAAACAATATATCTATGCAATTACAATCTATCGAAAAATATGGAAAAGAGCAATTAGAAACAATAATCACTTATTATATTTAATACTCCCTCTGTCGGAAAATAAGTACCCACTTCATTTTTTTGAAAAAATTAAGGATGATAGATCACATTACCAACAGAAACATTCTGAGTATACACAACTTGCACAAACAAACTATGAATAAACATGAGTGTATTCAAAAGGTATATTATGCAGGACTAAAATGCACACGCAAAACTACAAATATACTTTTTGCAGACTCAAAACGTATTCAGAGTTTGATATGTGTATATTAACACCACTGCATAATTTATTTTCAGTTTGGACCATTTTTAACCCAAGATCAATGTTCAATTCTTAATCTAAGACCTCATGCTCATTTTATCCAACCTCTATAAAGTGTCTGTTTCTTATACAATGAATGCTTAAAGTAAGAGAGAAAATACAATTTAGCACATATTTAATCCTAGCAGAGCACATTTTTCGTCTAAAGTAAATACATTTTAAGTCTACTCAAGCTAGAGAAACTGATAATATACTTGAGCATAAACAGAACATGCATTACCTAGATTGAAAATGTATTTTACGAAAACTGAATACACTCTCACAAACTCCAAAATGTGCTTTTAATACATACCTTTTTTTGACAATTTTTAGCTCTTGGATCACCCCAATAAATAACACCTCTAAATAATATAATATTCCACTGTATGGACATTTTTCTTGGATCCATCACTCAACCGTATACATGTCTCCCCTTAAGAAGCAACATTACTATAAATAAACCACTGATAAGGGAACATGGGCCATTCCAATAGGAAAAAAAATAAAGTTTTTTCAACAATTAAGATTCTCATATTAAAAAATTAAGATTCAAGATTTCACCAGATTCCAAACTTTTAATATTTTTAATTTAGACACAAAGATTATTAAAATTGGGACAACAAACAATATCATCGATATTAAAATTAATCAATTAATTACCATGTGCATGTCCTGATTGCTGTTTCCGGCCAGACCCAGGAGGCCTCCCCCTCCCCCTCTTCGCCTTCGACTGCCCCTCCTCCGCCACATCGCCGGAAAACCCACTCCCCGCCGACGAAACCGGCGGCGGCGTCGCCGGAACACCACCGTCCAGCGCGTACTTCCTCGGCCTCCCTCGCTTCCTCTTCACCGGCTCCACAACGCTACTACTGTTGTTGTTGTTCATGTAAATCACATCGGCTCCGGGATGGAGCTCCTGGGCATGGACCTGCGGCGGCGGAGAGCCGCCGCCACCGCCACCGCCGGAGCCTCCTTCGTCGGCGGTGCAGCGGATCATGGTCTGGTGGTAGCTCGGAGAGTTGGGCATGATCGGCTTGTACACGGCCGTCTCGTCGGTGCTGTAGGGCAAGCACATGGTCGACATCGACATCGACGCGCCGCCGCCGCCGGAGGGGCTCGAGCTCGGGTTGTGGAGGGCCATTCCGTACGATTCGCCTCCTCCTCTACCGAACATCAACCTAGACTCGGATCCTGACATTTTCTCTTCAAAAAACGCATACAAATCAAAACCTTCTGGTTTTGCCCCAAAACCATAAACCCTAATTCCAGAACAAGAAGAAGATCGACGAGAAAATCGAAACCCGAAAATAAGAGGAAAAAAATAAGGAAAACCAATATTTAACAAAATGAAAAATAAAATTGGGTAATTTTTTACCTTCTCCTCGTGGCTGAATTATGAATTATCTCGGGAAATTTAAATGGATATAAATAATAAAAACTGAATATTCGTGATATTTTCAGGTTGAGAACAAAATAATTTTAAATTTATAAAAAGGTTGCGGTAAAATTGAGAATTCTTATCAACAGAGAAGTGAGGGAATTAGGGTTTTAGTTAACCCAGATAAAACCTGGAAATCGAAACGAATTAAAATTTTGATGGAATTATTATTTTTTGTTATTTTATTTTCTATATTTAGGAGGGGAAATTAAAATAGGAATGTAAAGGTAGCATCGCGTTGTGATTGTACATCGATTTAGGTGACTACAGCTTTGGGATCAATTATTAATAACAAATTATCGATTTCAATTTCAATGATTGTGAATTAAATGTTCTTTTAATTTGTTTTTATCAATAGTAAATGCGTCAAATTTACAACGAGCTATTTACATTTGAGTTCTTAAACATTTGGTTTAAATTTGCGAAAGTAGAGTTTGAGGTGGATTTATTATCAAAATTGGACTTGTTTGATGACAAAACTAGCTTCAACATGACACATTAAGGTTGGATATACCCAAGAACTAACTCTTCAATAATTAAATACATGATTCTAATTTATTAAATATTTAATGATGAAATTGAAGTGACGGCTCGTTTAATATTTAGTGAATTATTTATTCAATATAAATTTAAAACACAAATTTAATATTTGTATTTGAAGTTAGATTAAATATCAATGAAAAAGAAGATGGCCCTCGATTCATTAAAGCCTAGACTCGATTTGTGAAAAAAGTGTTCATCTCAAGGTCAAACAAGGAAATGCAACTAAATCGAATTCGACTCGAAATAAAATAATCAAGCTCAACTTGTTTACACCATAATATTTATATTTTTTTTATAAAACCAATTATCATAGGAGATCCTAAAAAGTAAAAACCTCAACATTTCTCCATATTTGTCATGCTGGACTGTAGAATTTGCTGCTTCATTTCACAAAACTCATTTGAATAACTTTTCTTCAGAAGAAGAAAACACAGCTGCAAGTCCCATATACTATGCAGAAGCAGTTTAAAACATGATATACAACAAAACCTATCAAAAACATAGCTTATCTTACATCTCTCACCCTTCTGCAGATATGCCCTACACAATCAGTCCTTCGGGGGGTTCGAAGGCGTAAGACGACAATGAATCTATACATCCTTGGATTAGATGTCAAAAGTTTGGGTAAGCTGTCTCCGAATTCCTAAAAACGAGCGAAATGTGAGAATAAAGCTTCAGATAGTTTGAAACGCGCTGAAATGCTACATATACCGATCATGAGATTTGAATTCCACCAAAAAAGCGCGCAAAAGGGAAGAAAGAAAGATCGAGGGCGATAATTTATCCATCGGGTAAAAGAGCGAACTAAGAAGCCTTCTTACAAGCTCTAGGAAGCAATCGTCTTCTCTTGGACGATTGTTTGGCGTCTTTCACCTCTTGACCCAAATCGTCATTACTTATATCTACACATAACAGAAATGCAATAAGATGTGAGAAAATATGGAAATATACCAACAGTTGATAGATGTCATTAGCAGTGTACTGTATTCAATGGCAATTCTTCACATCAGGAACAAAAACTCAGAAAGAATCGTGATTTTCAACCAAAGGGAGTCATATGTTTGCATAGATATAACCGAACACCAGCCGAAAAGCCTACATTAAGTACTTGAGTTTATTTTCTTAGTTCGCTTTCATTTACTGATATTGATAGATAGAAATTAGGTTATGGACAACCTTAAGTATCTGAAAAAATAATTGATATTTATTTTCTTAGTTCACCTTCGTTTATTAATATTTGGTCTCTAAGATGTGAGTGAGTACTGTGTAATAAGGTTAGAATTGAAAAGGAACTCTAGTGACTTACTTTTGTCCGGGCTGGTTTTAAAAGTTGTTGCGCGATCAAGAGGCTTCGAATCGAAATTATACCCAGACCTCTTTGTTGACACTGTGATCACCCGAGGTTCCATCTTTTGTTCTGGAGTTTCACATGATCCGTTGAAGGGCTCCATAAAACAAAACCTATCATAACGGGAAAACTCAGTCAAACACAATCATATTAATTGGCAGGAACAAAGATATTTTACTAATCCCGGTAATATTTATGGTTAGTAAAGGCCTTGTTATACAATACAGCTATTTTAGTATCAAATATTAATCCCCAACAAAATGCACAAGTTGCGGAATTGTGAGAGGATCAGTAAATTTATCGTGATATCAGATATTATGTAATGCAAAATCTAACCAAAAGATGATATCAAACACATACTATCCGTTTCAACATGTACTGTATATTCAGATTGCATACCGAGTAATCATTATAATTGTACTTGTGTATGCACCAAGAATACGAGAAATCAAAATATCAGTTTTGCATCAAGAATGAGATATCTCGTTTGACCCATTCTTAAGTGAACATGCTGGTATTTTTATTTCCCACATACGGCATGGCATGCATTACTGTCTATCGATTTTTCTACGAGGATCCGACTTTTATATTTTTAATACGAGGGAACATAGCAAAGATCATGTGTGTTTTACAAACACGACATCTAGTCTTGGCCTCATTCAAATATGTAAAACAAATAGATATATTATGACCAGCGCACATAATGCAAAATCGTACCACTCTGCAGGTAAGTTCTTGCTGTTAAAACCGTTGGTCAATATCCTCCACCTCCTACACTTATCACACTGCACCCATTCGTTGTCAGGCTTGCATGATAGAATGTCCACATTCTCATCCTGTGGAGATGTAAATTATAGAGATCAAATCACTATAATGCCTTATAAAACAAACACGAATCAGAATGCTTACAAAAGAACGGCCATTGTGTGTTGATGAATCCGACAGTAATAAAGAGAGAAACAAAATACAATACCACAAATGAAGTTCAAGTTTGTAACAGTTACATACTATACCAGCAAGGGCCAAATACAACTAATAAAGTTGACGTTTTAGTTGTGAAGCCTAACCCGATATAGTTAGCTCAATTTAATTTTTTTTACATGGCATCATAATCAGGTTGCGTACTTGTGTCTGCCCGAATGTGCAGATTGGGCTTTTGGTTTACTATGACCCATGCAAAGAAGTACGTATCCTACACATGAGAGGAAGTGTCGAAATAGACATCCCCGTCTAATAAAAATAAAGAAAAAATAGCTAAATAAAACATTAAAAATCTAAGCCAACCATTCTTCAATAGCTTGCTGAACAAAAGAATAAATGTTTTCAACCAACTGTTAAACCAAGCACATTACAAACTTACCACTTTAAGTACATCAACATTCTTGTCCAGATAAGAATCAACCTTAGAAGACAACCACTCTTCCAACAACGCATACAGTTCACAATCTTGAAATCCTTGTTTGTTACTGTGCACCCACACACAACCATTTTCATCATTCTGCACCATGACAAGAGCATATGACAATGTCCAACTAATAGAACCAAGAAGGTGTTATTATATCTGGGTAGAAACCCTTATGTTAGCACAACTACGAAAAGATTGTGCCAACAGAACAAACTTAAACCTATCGGATTTAATTAAAAATAAGACTTCAGGCAATGGTCATAGTGCATTGCATGCCTGGAACAGAAACTTGTCAGAAAGAATGTAACTTCTAAAATTATGGTTCGGAGAAGAATGTCTACCATTAGATCGGTCACATCTACAACGCCAATCACACCTCGACTTATATCTGCATTATGCATCATGCCACCAACTCTCTTGTAGGCCTGTGAATAGCATAACCAAGATGTATTGAATGCTAAAGCAACGGGAGTTCGACGACAATCATGACATAGAGAGAAGAACAGAAATAGATTACCAATGAATTTTTGAAACAATCTGCAATAGTACATGTTCTTTCACAAATGAACGATAATTAAATAACTCTAGCAATATACATTCAAAAAATGTTACTCTGTTTTGCTCAAGCAAAACTTCGCACAGCCAAATCAGATAATAGTTGAATCCTCTTATTAAAACTAATACTAATTTTGAAAACCCCAGGTAACATATCATATGGTAATAGTTGCTGAAAGGCACAATTACAACTCACCTCAATTAAGCGACCATGCCAATACAAAAATACTCCACTATTTGCTTGCTCCCATTCTAATTGACTTCGACCAAGAGTTAATTCAACGCCTTTGCCCATGATTTTGCCAATCTCTACAACAGTATTGTTCAGAGATGTTGCCAGTGGTCGACTTTTGATCTAGTTCATGATGATTAAACACCAATTAGCAAACACAAATAGCATAACACCGTAGAAGCACAAAAGGAGATTTTTTTGGCAATTACCAGTGAACCTTGAACGTATATCTTCATTCGTGGAACTGAAAAAATAAGTTCCAAATAAGATCTAAGCGAATAATCCAGTGGCACCTGAAAAGTATTAGAGAAACCTGATGTACCAAACACCGAGTTAAAATTTAGATGAGTAACATAAAGGTGATGTCTAACCTCTTTACTAATTTGACCAGGACGAGATCTAATCCTTTTAGAACGTATGAATATGTCTCCTTGGTGGAAACTGCTTCCACCTCTCAAGCCATTGGACCACTGAAGACTGAAATCTGATCCCCATTTGTCCAAATTCCATATGTAAATCTGAGTTCCAGAGTTCCCATGAAACATGCCTGCCTTCTCACCAATAAGATATTTGTTAAACGGTGAAAATTCCTGGATAGCTTTCCAATTATACTTTGCGGATTCAGCAGACTGAATGTTTGCATCCACTTCCATATATTGGCCTCTTCTGCAGTAGCTTATAATGGGAATCTCGAGATTCTACAACAGAAATAAAATATAATTAAGAAGAAAACAGCCAATATTTTCTAATCTAAGGGGAATCCCAACATAAGAAGTAAACTAAATCAAAAGGCACATGATGCTCGTAGCGTACATCTTTTCCTTCATTTAAAGATTGTGAAAGAAAAGCTGTCGATCTGGAATTAGCAGTCTGAGTAAGAACCAGAACATCCCTGCCAAGCCTCATGGATCCAGTCTGACAAGCCAAAGTCAAAATCAAAACATTAGGCACCATACTGCAGTAAACTCCTCTGATTCCAGATATATCTCAAAATATGTTCCCATCAAAAATACAAATGAAAAATAAATAACAATGACCCACTAATTACTCACTAAATCAGCACATGCCCATAATAATCCCCCCTAGCTACTCACTAAATTAGCACACTTAAAAGGTTCCCACCCCACCCACCAAATAAACACAGTTAATAAGATATGATACCCGAATAAAAAGAAAGGGCTGCAAGGCGTATTGATTTTGCTTTTCAGATATGGGTAAAAAAATTAGGATTTCAATTGACTAGGAAAATTAAAAATAAAAAAGGAACAGTTTTTCTTTCCAAAACCAGATTCAGACACGAGATTAGCACGTGCTGTGTGTATCCATCACAAATGTGAATCTTAATGAAACCACCCCACACATAATACCCTCCTGTTATTTTTACATAGCATCAATCAGAACAAAAAAAGAAGAAACAAATACCTTAAACCCAATCCCAAATCGTCCAATGTGATCAGGATCATTTGTATCAGGCTGCTTATGCCCAAAGCATGTCATTGTCATAACCTCATCATGTGTCATACCCTGGCCATTGTCTATAATTGACAGAACAGGAATCTCTTTCCCATCCCTTCGAGAATAGATCATGTCAACTGAGATGTCCAATCTGTTAAAGCACGCCAAATAACACATCAAATTTTATAACTAAAAAAACAATGTAAGGTGTCATAAATCCAAAATATTATATTAGCAATTTAATCTACAGAGTCAGAGAAAATCAGGAAGTAGGAAACTAAAAGAATTAAGTACATTGTTTAAAAAAAGAAGATTGAGTTCATAGTTACATAATAACAACCTCCAGACTACTATATTAGCAATTAAAGTACCTAGTTGCTTTGGCATCAGCAGAATTATCAATGAGCTCTGCAATGGCACCAAAAATCCACCCAGAATGAGACTGACTAAGAGTTTTCAAATAACTTGGGTGTGCTCGAACATAACTCTTCTCTAATGCTTTATCCTGCCTCACAGTATTAGGTTGAGGTTTTCTGCAAGTTTCCACCCGGGCATGGTGATGCCCATTAGTCTCAAATTTAAGATGAGAAGAGCAATTCTCCCTGGTAACTGATTCTCTTCCACGGACACATGCATCTTCTCCGCTAGGAATCTGCTCAACCGTATCAGATGCTGAAATGGCAGGACTAATATTTTGTCTAACTGGTAAATGTGCTTCATTCCCATGGACTAAAGTACCCACAAAATAGACAAAGCAAATCAAATACATAATGACGAGAATCTTAATGGATGTCACTAATCCAAGGTAAAAGTTAGGTTTAGAGAACTTAGTACAACTGACACACTCATAGAGATAACTGAGGGTACAATTATCTCTATAAAATAATCCGAACAAATGCTTTATGCAGAAAGCTGAAAGTTTTAATTACATTACATTACATTCGGTAGAAGTAGATCATATAAGGGAGAATGGATAGGAAAATAATCCATCATTTGATATATGTGGTAAAATTTGGAATGATGGATGAGAAATCATTCATTTCAGCTTTTAAGCACAAAAGGAGTGAAGAAGATAGATGGTTCGGGGTAAAATGACATTCTATGGGAACATTATCCAAGAAATAGTCTATCTGCATGTTAAAAAATCAAAATAATACTATATGAACTTGTGTCTGATAGAATACGTTAAAGCTCGATTCATCTAAAAATTCAAACAGGTGAGTGGAGGTCTCGAGAGGTTTATCTAGTGGTGACAGGATCTTTATCTTTTTGATGTAGTACTATAACAACTCTCCTCGCACACAGGGCTGATTGAGAAAATCCACACATGTGGAGCTCTACATATTGAAATATATTGCTTATTTGCCATGGGGTGCAGGTTGAAGACAAACATGATACCACGTTAAAACCCAATCAAATTGATAGATGGAAGCTCCAAGATGTTTATCACGTGGTGACAGGATTCACATCTTTTCGAAGTGAGACGCTAACAAGAAGAATGAATATGATCTCCCCCCAATCTACCAAACAACCTCTAAAATACATGGTGGTTCAACTCCAATTGGAGCTTGCAATTCAGATAAACTCCCTTCTTGTGTTTGAACATTACAAAGAGAAGAGGTAGGCATTATAAAAAAACTCACCTAACTGATAAGATACTCTAGCAATGCTATTGATTGAAACATCATCACTGGGTGGATGTATGTAGAGCTTGCAAAGGTCGAATTCTACGGAAGCAACCTTGTAAGAAATAATGTCAATATTAAAAATCTAATTACTACATAACAAGGGATGGCATAGAACTAAAACACATGTAATAAACTAAAATCACCATAGTGCATGTGGGCTTGGGGTGCCCATATACATACATACAACAAATAAGCATCCTAAGAAAGATGAATCTATTGTGCCCAGTCAAACTATTGATTACGGAACCAAATTGGGTTTTGTTAGAATTAATTCCTATTGGAATTACAGTTCAAGCTCCTCCTTATTTCTAGTGTGATACCTATTGCTAGTTTGTTTGATTCACTCGTTTTATCGAGTAAAGAACTATCACTAAATTGAATATTTTCTCTTCTATCTCAACAATTTGCAATCTCATTCATAAGTGCTGATGAAAAAGAAAGGACGAAAGTAGTTATGTTTTCAATGACCACTGATCAACTAGCGTGTTTTCTTCAACACAATTATAATTCCATATAATAATTTGTTCACCTATCAAACATTTACTATTTGAATGTAAATTTCTTTAGCACATCACACCACATTTAGTTCTTGAACTTCACATAAATGATTGAAACGCTACATTGCTCTCTAAAATTGTAGGTGACTATATTAACCAATTGATGTAATTATTCTAGTTGGGAAAAAGCGCCAGATAATATCATGCCATCATATACAACCGACTTGGCTCCTTACAACAACGCCCCCTCGCCAGAATAATCTCATGATAATGGTATGCCTCCCACGCTGCAAACTGCAAAAAATTCCAACCAAAAATCTCGCCCAAATGTTTGGCACCCGCGTTCAGATTTTTCATTCTAAATGACATATACATGTTGCCCTCAACATTTGTAAACCAACTCAAACAGAACACGGTCTATGAAACGTAACCAATGAACTTGGAAAACCTTGTTGAACAAACCAACCATCATAGAATATTTTCCTTGAACATGACAAATATCTACACTTCTATGTTCAAGAAACACAGACTCCAGTAACCACACATTTTAGATCATCAAGACATACCACTTAATCACTACAGCCCTCAAGCACACATGTAATTGCCACACCTCTCAAACTGAATTACCTATTCTATAGGACTTCTACACTATCATATGGATTGTATCATCACCATATGACATAGCCATCAATAGAAAATATAAGAACAAGGCCAACAAGTCACGCATTATATGGTCATGCACTAGAAGTGAAGTACCTACAAGTATGTTTGGTAGAGCTAAGTCAACAGTAGTTGAGTCCCTAGCCTCCATCCCCCAAAAAGATAAATATTCAAGGACACAATGTATGGACTTCTTATTGAATCTTCCCACAGCAACCTCTCCAAATACTCATTAAAACACAGATAGCATAATCATTCCCATCAGATAAAATCAATATCTAATACTCAAGACCCAAGCATGTATTTAGTAAAATACTAACAAATATTTCGCATTTGCTACTCGTAATTATATCTAGTGTAGTAACTTCCAAAAGCTAAACAACAAAATTAACTGGATCGAAAAACTAATAATAGAATCCGGCCTTTAAAATTGTAATTTCATGGCTATATCCACACACCAAGATCATACAACATATCAGCATAACAATGCTCATGCCTGCAGAAATCATAGTACTCCAATAGGAGGGCACTTTCTTAAAGAGGCTCCTCCACGGCTCTGAAAATCAAGTCCACCTTTTAGAGGTACAGTGGAATTAAACCCAACTAAATAAGAAGGAAAAATTGCCATATTTTCTTTCAGATAGATTTTAATAGTAATGTTTTATATTAGAATGGTGCAGAAACCAAGAGAATACTCCATGTCATTTAAAAATGTCAGAAAAATGAGACAACAGACCCAAAGGGTAGCAAGCTCTTTACCTTGTCATACTTCTGGAGATAAAACAAAAATTCCCTCCACTCCCACTGTTCACGGGAGCACTGAGGAGTAGGGCGTAGAGAGAAGTGACCCAAATCGCCAGTGAAGTGAAAGTTCTTTGCCCTTGAGATATTCAAACTCCACTCCTGAGGCCTATTATATTTCATAGTTAGCAAGTTCATCTTGTAACCATTTTCTTCTCATTTCTATATTAAGTCCTATAATGCAATAAAAAAATAGTAGAGAAGAAACTCCACAGTAACAGAACAAAATAGCATTCCATTCTACTGCCCAACACAAACCAGGGAAAAGGGGGAAACCACGAAGCAACTATATGGCAACAAACAGAAGTTGACAGACAAGAGAATATATTGACAAAAATTACTCTTCAAATGTGAGTAGTTCAGTTGTTAACTTATTAATTAACTTCTATTACTTTTATGATTAAAGTAGAGAACACAAGATAATACTTTCAGTATTTTGGTACGACTATTTATAATATGTACACAATTTAACATGAAAACAGTATAAAATTCCAGAATGTTGTACACCTAATATGGAAAGAGGAATTTACACAGAATGTAAAGTAACACAAGACAACCACAATTAAATGCAAGATACATTCAGAGCAACTCTTAAGGAAAAGCATAATAAAGATAAATCAGAGAAATAAAACATACACTTCACAGGGGGGATTTATGCACTGTGTATGGCATATGACCTTCATATCTTTTGAAAGCACAACACCTTGACCACAATGATCTGCCACAATAGAATGAAAAGAAATTTAGCAGAAAGAGAAATATATACAAGGAAAGCAACATGAACAAATATAAGTCCTGAACAAGTAGCAGAATACATCCGAGCCATTGTTTTACTATTTCTTTTGTTCAAATACAACCCTCAACCTCACATTTCGGTTGGATTTATACAGTAGGATCATATGATAACTGCCATAAATATATTGCCAATTATCACAAGGAAAGGAACAATAGAAATGAACCTTCAGGGGGAGTCTTATTTAAGCCCATAAGCATGTGCACCATTTTTATATCTGTAACCTGTGAAATCCACACACACAAAAAAAACAATTATGAAAATGCTAAACTAAAGGGTTAATTGAGAGGACCGTGTAAGAATAAAAAAATTGCTCTGATTGATTCTTCAAACCAAATGCTCTTAACTGAGATCAAGAAGTTGACTGCGTGTATCAGTAAAAGGCACTAATTGAAATATGCTGCTAATCAGTATTTGGTTTCCCCCTTCTATTCTGTTTTCTTTTTCTTTTTCTTTTTTCACACGTATTATTAGAGAATAACAAAAGTTACGGGTGGAAATTGTGTTCAGGGGCCATGTATGTGTCGTGTTTAGAGTTTGGTATTATAATAATGTTGATACTTAATTTAAGAAAACATTGATCCTAAGCACAAAATAATATGCAAGTTTACATTCAACCGATGGAGAGTTGTTCTTTCAATACAAAGTACAAAAACCCCTAGGTCTAGTAATAATTTCGGACTGGGTACCAGTATTGGGTGTGTATTTGATACTATTACTCAGTCTTGTGTGAAAAATAGCTAAAGGGAATTCTATCTTGACATCACTAAATTTAATATTTTATAACTCGCTTAATCATCGTCGATGGCATTTTAGATGGAAAATGAGGGGCTTTGATGGGCAGCGCAAGCCGTCAATGAAGCATTTATTTAATAATCCCCTGGCAACTTCATGCAAGAGGATTGAAAACAATGAGGTAAGCAGCAAGTAACTAAGGATGATATAAAGCTGTGAGTATGAGAGAATGCAAGCGGGGCTGAGGGAAGTAAGGAATGAACAAGGGAGGGATTTATACACGGCAGAAACAAAGGAGATCAAGGAGCTTCAATTAGGACGTGAAATTTCTCCAATAAATAACAAAATAAAGCGATTCAAATATCTAATGTCTTAGCTTGAGAATAAAATGAATCAATTTTAGGATCCAATACTTGTTTCAAAACAACTATTTAGTCTCTATTTGGTTAATCTTAATCATAAATGAGAAGCCTCTTCTTCATTGGTGCTTCCTACGTTACGGTAATGGAAAAAAAATTCTCTAAACATGATAACATATCAAATCATTAACCCTAATGACTATAACCAACAAAATGATTAGACATTCACATACCACAATTGTATTTGCAACTAAGCCAAAAACAAAACAACAACAAAACAATTAAAAAAAAACTTGTGAACCAAATGAATCCCAGAGAACAGTCCATTCCACTCAACAAACACACATGCTCCACTGTCACTGCTTAGGGTTAAGTTAGATTTCCTGATTCATTGCTGATCAAAAAAGCAAACAAACATCTTTCAATTCCAACTTTAAGTTCAACACACTCGCAAAACTTCACAGCATTGCAAAACCTAACAAAAACGATGGGACACAGACACAGATCACCGGAGAAGAAGATCAAAACAGCTATGGAAACGGAAAAGCACGGCATTGCAGGCGAGAGAAAAGGAAAATGGAGGATCGCAGAGAAGACCACACCGACGAGAGAGTTGATCGGCGCCGATTCAGCTTCCCTGAGGACGGTGCTGAAGCGAGAGTGGGCAAAAAGGAAAGTGTACGGAGACTCGGTGGTGGTGTTGGTGGTGGTGACAGAGAATGAGACTGAGTCGCTGTGATTTCTGGTATTTAAATTGTTTTTTAAATGTCAATGCTGACTTTTTATAATAAAATTGCATCACAAAGTGGGGCTGTAGATGTTTATGGTTGATTTTGCATACGTCAGTTTTTTTGTTTGATTTGATTCATTTTATATGAACTGAATTTTTTGAAATTCTTATATTTTAGATCGTTTTGTTTTATTATTTGACTTACATGCTTTTGGTTAGATTTTCTGTGAACTAATCTTTATGAAATTATCATTTTTTTAGTCGGTGTTGACAAATGTTTTTAGGCCCAGTTATTAAATATTGATGACTTCAAATGAGTCACGTGTCCAATCGATCGGTTTTTAGTTCAGTTATGTATTTTATCAGTTCCCATTTTTACAAACTGAAACCGAATCGATGGAATTCAGTTTGGTTTTGAACTGTATCAGGGCGATTCGATTCGGTAATTTCTCGGGTCGGATCTGTTCGGTTCGGCCATTTTGGACAGCCCTACGTAAAACGCTCCCCTCCCGTCTAAATCGAACACTTGATTGATCACACCACGAACAATGTGATGGTCAATCAATGGGTGACCTCGACTTTACATGTGGCATTTATAAAATTAATCGGCAGAATGAATTATCAAGTGTCAATATATTTTCACTTGTTAAAAAAAAATTAATATTGAATATTTTGCTAGGTATTTAATGGAGTCGTTTTCGGAACCCAGCAAGAAATCGTTTTTTTCTAAATCAATGAAGTATGAGGTTAGCATTAAAAAATATATCTTCTCAATTTTGAAGAGGCAAAATATTTTGAATTTGTCGAAAACTCAGTATTTTCGATCAAATGATGTATCGTAAGGAATGAGAATTAGTAAATAAAATATTGACTTTTTATATAGCGAAGTACGATTTGTCTCGTCAAATCAATCTACCGTACAATTTAAATATATTTTTATATTGTACAATTTAAATTCGCGCATAAAATACAACGTTATAACATGAAATTACCCGTTGTACGAACCTTGACATTCTCATCCCTGCCCAAGAATGACATCAGGGTAAGAACTCGCCTCGACCCCAAACCCGCCCGAACACAAATATTTCTTAAGAAAATTTCAAACTTGGCCGACCTGATCAAGTACGAGAAATGCACGTTCAATCGCTCAACTCAAGATGTGTATAACAACAGTATCGAAAAATAAATTTTAATATATCAAGTATAAGATGGGTGTGTTTCAAGTCCCGA
Organism: Geranium brycei; assembly: GCA_036897365.1. Taxonomy (NCBI): domain Eukaryota; kingdom Viridiplantae; phylum Streptophyta; class Magnoliopsida; order Geraniales; family Geraniaceae; genus Geranium; species Geranium brycei. Next base: position 24,613 of record JAYMTP010000071.1, read on the forward strand.
TCCAAACAAAAACATATATGTAAATTCAACTCTTAAAAATTTCTTAACTCGACCGAGTTGGGAACATCGGGTCTCCGTCGGGTTATGAGTATTTTGTCACATTGGGCCGGCCCAAGGCCCGAAACTTGTGAGTAATAGCCCTAATCCCTAAACCTCTTCATCTGCTCTTCAGAGCCTTTCTGCAGAATTTGGCAGAGGGTTTAAGCGACCACACCACTTCGTCTTCTTCATCGTGTCTCTGCAACACCTTCGATGGAGGCCCAGTTGGGTGATCTTCCATTCGACGTCGATTTCCATCCCTCCACCGAGCTCGTGGCTGCTGGTCTAATTTCCGGCGATTTTCACCTGTAAGCTCTGTTTGCTCTGTTGTTGCTTTTTTTGTTGTTGTCAACATTCGATTTGATCGCGTTGAGAGTTTCTCTGAGTTTTTCGATATTGGGTATTGCAGATACCGCTATACTGCAGATGTAGACCCTCAAAGGTGCGAACTTTACACAAAAAAATTGTGTATTTTGGGGTTTGATGCTCGTTGGTTATGCTTGTGTCTGATTGGAACTGATGAGAGTGATGTTCTTTATCGTGTTAGGTTGTTGCAGATTAGAGCTCACAGTGAATCTTGCAGAGCCCTTAGGTTCTCTAGTGATGGACGAGGTGGGTTTTGATTGGGGCATTGCAGCTTGCTTATGTTCTTGTGCAGTGCTGTAACTAATCAGAAAATAAATTGGATTAATCATAGAGGAATAATAATATGGGATTAATCGGGGATTTTTACGACATGGCTGTTGTGCATATCTATTTTTTTTCTCTTTCTATTAATCCACTTTTTGGGGTATTGTTCTGTGAACTTGTTTAGCTCATGGTTGAGGGTTCATTTGATGGTACAGCAATTCTGACGGGTTCTAAAGATTGCTCGATTCGGGCATCTGATGTGGAAACTGGAGCTGAGATAGCTAGGCTCGTAAATGCCCACAGGTCAGTGACCTTGTGTGTCTTTCCAGTATCATGGTGTTTATGTTGACAGAATTTATGACTAATGATAATGTGTGTCATTGTATTGTTATGGTCCAGCGCCCCTATTTTCAGGTTGATAAACTTGACCGAATCAACGGTTGCTTCGGGAGATGATGATGGGCATATTAAGGTAGGTTTTTCAAATGCAGCAGTACTAGTTTACTAGGACGAACCAGTTTATGAATTGTGCACTGCTTAGCTTAGAAATAATTTGGCAGTCTATCATGAGTCGAAACTAGCACTTCACTATTCTTATTCTATTAAGCTTGGCTATGGTACGGTGTATATAGTGGCCATTACTTACCTTTTTTTCTCTGTTATGGTTCACTTGAGTGTCAAATATGTAGTTATATGCCTCTGATGTGCCTGCCACCAACAAATAAGTCTGTTGTTTCAACATGTTCTGCATCACATGCTTTCATTTTGGCACTGTTACTTTTATACTCGTCCATTAATTATCTGGCCCTAGCTGAACTGTTGATAGCATTAATCTTAGAGTTGTTATTATCGTTAACTTGTACCCTCTTACGTCAAATTAGCTATTCTTTGTACTTTATTGCAGGTGTGGGATACCAGACAACGTACGGTCTGTAACACTTTTGACATTCATACAGATTATGTCTCGGATTTGACTTTAGCGTCTGATTCAATGAAATTGTTGGCAACAAGGTACCCACTACTCTACTCTCCCTGCTGAAGTAGGTAGATTAATATTAAGATAATGTGTTTGAGTTTGTTTTTGTCTTGCTGATTTCTTCTTATCACTGAACCAAGTTCTGATTTTATGTATATCCACATTGTGTTTATTAGTATGTTTTGCAGTGCTGTCTATATAGATGCTCGTTTTCTTTAGCAATTAGCACAACTAAGATCACAATATTGTATATTGCCTCAAAAAGTTAATTCAAAAGCATTATCATGTCAGGAAGGAATCGTCTAATCGACAGTCCTGTGATGCTACATAAGATTCTGCTCTCAATTTTCATATTAGTTTGTTGAAGTCCGTACTCATAACAATCTTATGCATGCACATGCTATTTTATATTTAACAGATGTTTTCTCTTTCGATTATTTGTTCTTTATGATTAGACTATAATTAGTTTAATCATTGTACTGAGACACCAACTCTTTTACATTTACAAGTGGAGATGGGACTCTATCCGTGTGCAATCTTCGAAGAAATAAAGTAAGCTCTTATTACTATTTATTATTCTCTGTTATTATTGTTTAAATACTTGGCACATTTAATACAAATGAGGACTTACATTTTGGCAATAATAGGTGCACAGTCATTCTGAGTTTTCTGAAGAGGAGCTGCTATCTGTTGTCATCATGAAGGTAGCACTCACCTTATCTTTCAATTACGGGATGCTTGTGCCATTTTTACTTTGTTGAAATGTAGCTTGTTCCGGTTAAGACATTTGAAACGCGTGACATTTCTTTTATTAGTCTTATGTATCGCACTAGAGATAAAAAAGGTATTCAAGCTAATCCGGTTCCTGTTTTCTGATCTTCCTTTATATTTTGTGGTTAGAATGGTCGAAAAGTTATTTGTGGATCACAAAGTGGAACTGTGTTATTGTATACATGGGGTTGCTTCAAGGACTGCAGGTATGCCATCTGGAACACGCGAGTATTTTTTTATCGGCAATAATATACAGATAATATTCCCTGATTATTTAATTTGAATTTGCAGCGATCGTTTTACTGATTTGTCTCCTCACTCAGTTGACGCAATATTGAAGGTTAGTGGATCTCTTAATAATTAAGTTTCTTTTACTTGGTATCCTAATTAATCAGCTGTCCTTTACTAAATATTCTAATTCTGCTGTCTAGCTTGATGAGGATAGGATCATTACTGGAACAGAGAATGGATTAATCAAGTGAGAAAATCTGCTTTAAAAAATATTTTTTACATTATGTCCTCGATTATAATTTTGTTGTGCAATACCATTCTAGTTTTTATTTTCTTTTCTACTTAATGTCTTGATTCTTTTTTTGTAGTTTGGTTGGCATATTGCCCAACCGAATAATCCAACCAATTGCGGAACATTCAGAATATCCCGTTGAACGACTCGGTATATACCCTTCTTTTATGAAACCTAAGCAGTCTGTATTTACCGAAAAATCTGATACATATGTGCCCAGGTCATTTCACCCTTATATTCTTGTAGCAGTTACTAAAATAGTCGTATTTTTGTTTCTTTCAGCATTTTCTCACGACAAAAAGTTCCTGGGCAGCATATCACATGACCAGACATTGAAGGTACTCTAGGATATCATATCACCTCAATGTTTCAATGCACGTCCTTGTGAAAGTATAGTACTTTACATGTAGACAGAATTTATTCTATGCATGAATAATATGTTCACGGGCATAAACTCCATAATGTTCTCTCAGCTAGCATTCATTATATCTCCAAATAAAGATGTGTGCCGACTAGATTTTTATATCAGCTGTTTCATTTAATTCAGATATGGGATTTGGAGGGCTTGCTGCAAGGTCCTGGAAATAATCCGAAGAGTCAAGCTGCAGTAGCAAAGAGCGACAGCGATGACTCGGATATGGACATTGATCCTCCAAAATCTAACAAAGGTATGTGTGTCTATTCTCCATTTCAAAGTGAAAATTTAGGAGTAATTTGTCGACTTTAGATGCATGCACTTCCTGATCAAGAGTTTATCATTTTGCAATCCACTTACTCTAGAATTTAAATTCATGGCTACTTTAGTTTGTGTTGATGGACTGTAAATCAAGAAACCAGGTCGATTATACTTGCGAATGTTAAAACTTCAAAGATCAAAACGTTCCATATTTTCTTGCTGGTTCTTAAACTTTGCATGGTCAAATATTTTTCTACTTGATCACTCCCTCTCAGCTTTATGTATTTTTTGGGTATTATTTCTTGGAAGGGTGTGAGAGCCCTTATTTAATTTTTCTGGAGAATGTCTCAAACCATGAATGGTATAAATGAATTTTGCAGGTACCAAAACCAAGAGGAAAAATACTGGTAAAGAGGCTCTTGGGACTTCAAACAGTTTTTTTGCAGATCTTTAGACATTTTTCAGAGGATATTATAGATGGATTTTGTGCTATATCACTGGGCGTTTTGTATTATCAAGCAGCTTCTAGTCTTCCATTTGAATCATTGAGAAAATACACTTCCAGTTAAATGTATAACAAACAATGTCTTGTATTCACATACGTTTGAATGAATGATTGATAGTGTTCTTTGACAATTCTTATCGTGCCAAAAATCCTGGAATCCGACCAGAATATGATATCTCCAATCCAATGAAATAAGGAATATAAGATCACTAAATACGTCCTGATCTGATGGAGTGGGAATCAGGGATTGCTTAATATGTCGGGGCGAGTTCAGTGATCCCATCCCCTTAGATTGGAAATGCTTAATTCTTGTTGAGTTATTCCCTAATTTCGGACAAGAGTATTAAATCCAAATGGATAATTCTCCATAAATCCCTCAAGGTTTCCCAAAGTCTCATTTAGCTCCACTTAGCTCCACTCTGTTAACTTCTTTAGAAATTATGTTATTTTTTTTGAAATGATAAAAATGCCCCGGTATTTAAAAAATTAAAAAATAGTTTTAATCTTTTTTTGAAAACTTATCTTTTTAACAAAATAAATAATAAAAAACTGATTTTAGTATAAAAATAAAAAACAATGTTTGAAATCGAGGGCTTACAATTGGCATTTATAATTTGGGAGATGTAAGTGAAACTTTGGGAGACCTTGGTGAATTTATTTGGAATTATCCCTATAAAAAAACCTTAAATGTATCATTCTGAAACCTGTGGAACACTTTTGACTAAACTTACCTGAAATGTAAAATTGAACACAATCAGAATAACAGAATCTTTTATGAACTTAATTTTATGGTTTGACTGTAAAGAATAAAGACAAACTAAACACTTGAAAATCCTTTACACTGAATTCACTCATCTCACCTGCAAATGACTCCCTGAAAATTAATCTTTTCGGGTCCGAAAGATCCAATCCCCTAACCCGAGTCTTTAAAATAACGAATAATGGGATGCCCTAACCCGAGTCTTCAACATAAATCGATGGGATAGTTTGAGGATAAATGACTCACCATTCTCCGGTAGTGTGATAGAATACGAGCCACAACAAACGTAGCAGCTCACTGATCGCATTTGCTTCTGAAATGTCTCCAACTGTCTACGTTATTTTGTTCTCAGCACCAGTCATCTCGAAGTTAGGCTTCGTGGGAAACACGAAAATGGAGCACGCGGAGCCTGCAGGTTGAAACGCAGCGGAATATCTCACCGAGGTCAGAGATATCTTGGGAAGCTGTTGCGAGCCAGAGGAAAATGGCACAAGCTTGAAACTGACGACGTGCTCAGTTTTAGGAAGAACAAATATGGTGTCGTTGTGAGATCCCGACAACACGAAGCTCTGCGAGTCCGATAGCGAGAACTTGATTTCCTGAAGCAGCTGTGTTTGGTTCCGGATTTTGATCAAGTACGAGAAGGGGTCTCCGAGAATGGCGTAAGGAGGGCATTCCATGTTCACGACTAATGGGGATGACTCCACGTTTACGTCAGGGAGCCTGTGCTTGGTCAGAACATGACTCGGGCCAAACTTCGCGTGCACTTCGGTTCTCGAGTCCCGCCTCCATTTCAGATGAACCGTCCCCAGCTTGAGTTTTGAAGAGCTCTCGTAGGGTTTGATGGTGAATACTTTCTTAAACTCTTCCCCCGGAACGAGAAGGGCGGGGTCTCTGAGGTTGTCATCACCTTGTAAGACGGAACAAGAGCTTCCGACGCCATTATCAGCACCGTCCCCTACGTGATTATCATCGTTTGCTTCAATCGTCATGGCCAGCAACTGCAGTGGCACCTCGGTGCAGTTTCTAGCGCTGGCCATGAGTATACTTGTTTCGTCTATAGGCAGTGACATGGACTGGTCAGAATCTGAAACTGGCCTTATTCTCGACAGCAGCAATGAATCTTGCCTGAACGGCAACATAAAGCGATGGCTGATTTCTACAGCGGTCTGTCCGTCTATCTGCAAGCTCTTGTGAACGTTGATTTTCTGCGCGTTTGGCTCGTTGCTCTGTGGAGAATACCCCAAGGACACGAAGAGCATGATCAGTTTGGGTCTGTGCCATTTGATCTCTAGCTTGCAGGACCAAGACTCTCCGCTCTTCAAAAATGGAAGAGAAACCAATCCGAAAGATTGCTGAATATTCTTGACTTTCTCGGAACCCAAACGGGGTCCTTCCTCCTCTTCCAGACCAGCAATGCCAAGAAGCTCGACATAGTTACTGCTATTATCAAATGATTCCGTCTCCCTGGGACTGTACACGTTACCTCCTTTCACATCCACCAGGTTGATCTTCAACTCACCGGAAAAGATGTCGTGGCCCCTTGAAACGACAGTTACGGGAACTATAAAGCTCTCTCCGACCAGCGCAGGCCCGGAAGCACCTAAATCAACATCCACTTGCGGGTCTGGTTCTTCGACTTGGGTAGCCTTCTGGCCAGAGAATGCCAGAGCAGGGTCCTTGGTTGGGAAGGTCTCTACGCGATCTTCAAACTTCCAAAGGGGTAGATCTTCCATCGAGGCAGGGCTTTCAGTTCGGCAACAGATTGTGAAGTTGGAACCAATCTTTGCAATAATTGACACACATTCAAGCTTCCCAGTTTGTCCTGCATGAGTGATATAGTTTCTTATACATTAGTAAACACACTGTAAAATACGAGCATGAAGGAGAACCAAGGTGGTCAATAGTAACACAACAAAATGCTAGAAGATCAGTGACACCAACTCCAACAATGGATAAATATAGAGAAAATTGCAAAAAAAAGTACCCTATTATATGACACTTTCGCAAAAAGGGTGCTGTGTTGTTTGCATTTTTTTTTGCAAAATGTGTATTTTTATAAAAATGATGAAATTGCCTCAGAAATTAAGAGTAAAAACTTTTATAACATGATTTTAAAAAATAATGGACTTAAAAATAGTAAAATTAAACTACAAAATTTGATCACACAAATTTTAGTTAAAAGATAAAAACAGAAAATTTTCTAAAATATTTATTATTATTATTATTATCAGGGGTAATTTCATCATTTTTATAAAATTACACATTTTGCAAAAAAAAAATGCAAACAACACAGCACCCTTTTGCAAAAGTGTCATATAATAGTTCACCTTTTTGCAATTATCCTGTAAATATATTTTACTTGCTAAAAAATAGCGATTACTTGGTTGGGCGGAAGGATACTACTTGTAGTTCAACCTACACCTAGAAGTTCCCTCCAAATGCTACTTCACACACACTATTTTTCAGCTGATCAAGAGATATGCACACTATGTATCCGTAGACCAGGCTATGATGTTCTACAGTCCTATCAGGTGATGGACCCAATAATCAGTTGTCATGCACTACAAATGAATTTTTGCACAATGGCAAGGACACTATATTATTTAAGTGATATGAAGCAGATGAAACCATCAGAGACTTACATGCTCGCTCTATTAGCTGCTTGCAAGGAAAATTCGTTTCTCTCATTCACTCAGTATTGCAATAGAACATACAATACTTATTATAGAAACAAACAAGATGAAAAGAAGAAAAACCAACTAACCAGATTTGATGTCATATGTCAAGCGTAGCCATTTGTTTGTAACCAGTGCCAGAGTAGGGGCGCTCTCAATTCGGTTACTCTGTTCATTTGTAATTACTGCCGGTTGAGGTTTTTGAGCATTTGTGATGGTAAAGTTACAATCTGACTGATTAAACTGTATCTCCAACTGGTCGATCTCAACTGTAAGGGGCAATTGTGATAGTAAAGATAGTGTTACCGAGGTTGATGCACCAGGTTTAACTAGCTGTTCATGAAAAGCAACTGAAGCCAGAAGCGCCACTCTGAGGGGACTGACGAGATCGATTTCCAGATGAACAGGGTTGTCTTCGGTCACTTTGAAGCCATTATTCTTCTCTTCGTTCGATGAGAAACCTGATTCTCCTCTGACGGACCCAAACATTTCTCTGTGTATAAGTTCTCTTTGTGGAAGACTTGGAGGACCAGCTGGCCCACATTCTTTAAATCTGAGGGACTGAGTGGCAGTAGCAGATGATACCGGCAGTGCCGCCATTTCAAGGGAGTACTCAATGAAATCTTTCATTATTCCACGTTCCTTTGAGCACTCTCGCAAATAACCCAAAACTTCCCACAACAGAGTAACCCAGCCTTCTTTTCTGTATTTACTTGCAACACCATCAAAAAACTGTTTCGCATTACCGAAGTCACCCACAGCGAAATATTCTTTGGCAATCTGCTGCCCACAAAGAGAGGCCATCCTCTGGGCTTTAAGATTACCATATAATTCAAAAGATTTTTTAAGCAAAGCAATAATTTCAAAGGAATCTTGGAACCTTTTTCCTTCTGCAAGAGCATAACGGGTGTACTCTTCATCGGTTATACTGCAGATACAGACAAAATGATAGATAAGAATGATGCAAATCAAACTAACCAATCTACATAACGGTCTCTAGATACTTACGATTGCATGGAAAATGCATCAACCCCTTGCTCAACCAACCGGGCATACTGGCCCACGTAAGCCGATGGCACCACAGATTCACCACTACCATCAACCTCATTACCAGATTCTGACATTGACAGTGCAAATTCTAATGAAGATCTCTTCTCCTTCAAGTACTGAGATGCCAACTGTTTCAAGAGAAGACAAGTTTTGGTTCCACTCATTATTTGCTTTTTCTACATACAATATTTTTGCTTGATTAATAAATGCAAGTAATCAAATTATAAGTTCCATTTTCCAAATAAAGAACCTAAAAACAAAGAAACAGAATTATATCACGGAATAGGTTTGCTCATTTTTTCCATCAGAGGTGTCGCCATAACAATACAACCCACATTGGCAAGCAAGATGGTAAGCATTTTGTAGAGATATGGAATGGCTTGAAAATTTTCAGTTGTAAATTTGTAGCATTTAGCCATGATACTAGAATTTAATCTCTTAATTCCAATACCAATGTATTTATAGGAATAACTTAGATTGAGAGTAGAAGGTGGATAGAGCTTACCACCGAATCTCTTTTTCTATTAATACGAGTTCTGGAGAAGTGTAGGGAGAGGCAGAAACCCACAGGTAGATTTTATGGACCAAGAAAAAGGCTTATGACAAATTTCTAGAAAGGTGTTGCAATGGATATCAAAACAAAAAGGGATACATGCTAAATATATTAATTTGATTAGGGTTATGTACCAAGGGGAGTAAATAGTGCAAGAATTAGAAGGGATGGCACAAGAGAGTTTTCTATTTCAATGGGAGTGCATCAAGGATATGCTTTAAGTAGCTAAAGTTGAGTTCGGGAATGTGCAAGTGAAGGGAGGCTCATGACCCAATTAGAGAGTGGAAATATGATGAAGATATTAAAATCACTAGGAGCGATGTAATAGAGTGTATAGCATAGGATGGAGTGGAACAGAGAAAATTGACTGACCCTAACCTAGTTTGAGGAAATGCTTGGTATTTGCTGGCCTAGAAATAAGCAAGAAGGATTGGGTGGAAGGCGTTCACTTCAACGAATTAGTAAGCATCTCTCTCTTAGGATTAATAAAAATGACTGAAGCTACGAGAGCGTAGTAAAATTATGCAGTCCTCAAATGAAGAAGTTACCACAATCAATATCAAGTGTCCTAGTTTGAGATGGTGAACAAAGCTTGTATGGTGTCACAGCAACGAAAGTTGGTCACTCAATCCATCCTAAATATGATTCAATACTTTAAGATGCTAACCTGATAGTAGTAAGCAGGCTGCAATTCGCACTCGGTCAATGGTCTATCTGCACTGCCTGCAACTGATGGTGAAACATACTGAGCAGTTGCAGAGCTTGTCTCCAACAACTCAGCAAATACCAAAAACTGCCTGCTCATCCACTCCCAGTGAACAAATACAGCTTCTGGTGCTCCTGTAACCTTTCTGTATGAAGCATTGTGCTGGCGGAACCATCTAACTGCATCTAGAACCTTTCCACCATGTAGTAGCAAAGTTGCTATCTTGAAATGCAAGTGTTCAGCAATTGTCTTTATCTCGACTAGACGTTGAACTGCTGACAGCCTCGTTGATGTTCCGATCATCTGTAAACAAAAGCTAAAGTGTTAACCATGCATAACGAAAAAAGACAACATTGCCTTGAGCAGACAACATTAAAAGTGTACTTCAGTGATTTCTCTAGCAGATCACACTAGATTTTGGGTTGAGTAGATGACTACTGATTAACCCATGAAAAGTTATTTCTAAGAGGAAAAGAAAACCCACGTGCATAACAGTTGACCTATGATAATTTCAAAGCAGGCAAGCCATGGAAGAAGAGACTGCGTGAAAGGTACATGGAATGTGAAAAATACCTCCCGAAGTGCATGATAGGCCTCCTCATAAAACTTCAAAGCTTCAACCCAGTCTCTGCGGAACTCTGCATACACAGCCACCTAGAAAACCGTAGAAAAATTAGTTAGTTTACAATGGTTTAGTGTTTTGGTTAATAGAAATTTTGAATCAGAATTTATCCAAGAATAATTAAACATTTTTGAACAACTAAGTGCTTGTAAGATATAAAGCAATTGAAACGCAGGCGTTTACTTTGAAGCAATATCGAATATGCAACTCAATAGAACCAACGTTCTTCTTATCCACACGCATTTTGGCCCTTCTCCCTTCATCTCTATAATAAGCATTTGCTAATTCAGCTAATGTCAATCCAAGCCTGCACACCGATACAGGTTGCTCATGTGATGACACCGATACCAAAATATCAATTACATCATGCATAAACCACAAAAGATATTCACATGCCTGTAAAGAGATTTCTCTAATTCTGCAGAATCATTTGGGGTAATGACAACGAGGTATTTGGATTCCACTTCAGCACGCTTGCGCAGAGCAAGAATTCGATCTTCAGTGATGTCATCTAAACAAATGAAAAACAGAAATAAGCTTTTCCCTCACATCGACATATATACTGATTTCTGCGAGACGGGCTACTAAGTTTGACCGCCAATGCTCGCCACATCAAATGTTATCCTTTTATGTATGAAAAACTATCATTCCCGTGATAGTGGATTGTAAGTTGGAATGATTGATAGAATATAAGTTTGATGGTGAATAAATCAGCACTTAATAGTTGAAATTACTTGAAAATGCAAGCTACCAGAAACCATTTCCTGCACAACCAATTCCGATGAACATGAAAAACACAGCCTCGACATATCCAGAACAAAAAGTTCACATAGCAACAACAACAACAACAACCAAATTAACAAAACTGAACTAACCATTAGAAGTCGTTTGCACAACAATCACAACCAATTTGATGTTCTGCGGACGAATCACGGCCCTGTCGAAATTCAAACACAGACAGTACAAAAAATCTCAAAAACTCATCCATAAACAACCACACGGAGCTCACAACGAGAAGAGAGAGAGATCAACGAATCGTACTTGACGCTGTCCAGATCAGTGCACACCTGTCCCCACTGAGCGGGATCGCCGGAGACGTGATCGGAGCCGAAGAGCGCGGCGACGACGGAGGGGACCTTGGTGCGGTGCTTCAGCAGCCAATCCCTCTTCAGAATCCCACGGGGAGGGCTCTCGGGGACCGAATCTTTCGGTTTCTTCGCCATCACCGAGACCTTGGAGAAGTCAGGCAGCGCCAGGGCGTTGATCGGAGGCTGCAGGGACTGAAGCTGGTTCGTGATCTGGGAGTGGAGCTGAGGACACCCGGCGAGAGACACCAGAGTCACCGGCGGCGTCCTGAGCTCCTCCGGGTACTCCTCCATCTCGGGACAGTCTCTTCCTCTTCTTCGCCGCCTCGATGCGGTTGTGGATCCGAGGGAGGTCGATTGAGAGCAATGTGATGCGGAAATGGATCTGGATTAGGGTTTTTGATGGGACTGAATCTAGTGGGAGGCCATGGCCGAGAACGAAGATCGGGTCGGAGACGAGAGGAGGGAGATGGTGGTGAGGTGGAGGAGAGGAAGAGCTGAGTAGCCGAGCGAAGCGCTGCGTTTTGAGTTTTGACGGGTTCGCTGGGCCGGTGGGCCTGGTGTGTGTGCCCGTCTCCTGGCCCGTTACTAGAACCGGCCCATTCGTTTTTGTGATTATGGACCGTTCTTGAACAAAGGTGCGCCATATTGGACCCAGTTCCCGAATCGGATCCTGAACTGAGAAATCGAAAACCGTGGTTAATGGTTCGATTCTATTGTAATTTGTGTGCAATCTTTGTCTTTCGATTTCCTTGCACCAATCAAAGTTTGATATTCGAATTTCGTTAGTATTTTTTATGGTGACAAATTTTTTCGGGCGAGTATCTCCGGCGACGACCACGGCGAGCATCTCCGGTCAATGGCGAGGAGGCGAGGACGACCGGCGAAGTTGTTCCGAGGTCGGAGATGAGGTCGGTGAAGGTTGAGCCAAGAAACAACCAAAATCCTCACAATGACATGATTTTGAAAATTTGAAGTGTGACCAAGGGTATTTTTGTCTTTTTACTTAAAATTTTAACAGATTCCATCTAAAATTCTAACGGTAGGTGCTAACTGTCAATTTCTACTGAGTGTAGCTCATTATCCCCTTTCAAAAATAGATTGATTACGTGTCTTTTGGGTAGTGTGGCTTAGTGTCCTTTCCTTATAAATATAAATACAAATGTAAAAGAAATATAAATGCGCAAGGCGCAGTCGAATGTGCAGAAACTCGAAACATGGAAGGAGAAGCAGAAATGGAGGATTTTGAGAAGAAGGTGACAATCACCGAATCTATGGAGGTCGAAGAAAATGCCTCCACTCCTTCCAAAATTGTAGACTTGCTTCGCCGATTTCTCTCCGTTCAGCAGCGAAGAGCCCAAGCTTATTCCAAGCTCAAAAAGTAGGCTCCTTTCCTTATTTCTCTTTGTTTGTTTCCTCACAATAATCAATTAGGGTTAGCTGATTTCATCGGATTGGGTGTTCCAACTGGCACTGCTCCCCCAAATAGCCCCCACTTTAACGTCGCCTATTTCGATTTATTTGTTTCTTAATTTTCTATTATGGCCATGAACAAATCTTTAATCTTGCTTAACGTATGCTGCTTTTCACTGTTCGATTTTGCATCTATCTATGAATTGTTGGTACCCATTTGTTGTCATGGGAAATTTTAGTTGTTGCTCTAAAAGTTCAGGAGAAATATGGTTTAGATTTGTTTTTGTGAATCCTTTTCCCCTTTATTCTCCAGAAATTCAGTAACTATAAAGTTCCAGTGTTTTAGGGATTACCAGCATCGAATCTTGTTGGTGAAATTGGTTATAGTTTCCATTTCATTAAAAAATTCATGTAGTGAATAGCTAGATTGTGGGTGTTGTGACTTGCAGCTAGGAAAGGTTTACATATGTTTGATTGCTCATTGTTTTGTTCGGATCAAAGTGCTCATGTTCTCTATGGGATATTTCTTTTTATGCCCAATCCATAATGAAATGTGTTGTTATGCATGTATGAAGTTAACAATGTCTACATGTTAACTGTGGAAGGACTGAATGATCCTTGAGTATCAGACTATGATTTAGTGTTCTTTTGCACAAACTATCTAAAATTTTGTTTCTGATGTTAACTTTGCAGGGGATTTGATGGATATTTGATTTCAGGAGGGGAAGTAGCTTACCAGCAACTTTGCAGCGAGATCACAGGAGATTTCAATGATTGCTCAAAACAAGTTTGGTTCATGATCACAACATTACTTCACGTCCTTTTACCTGTTCTCTGTTTCCTTTTGCATAACTGTCTCAGTTAAGTGCTTCTAATTGATACAGGTTTTGGCAATGGAGTCTCTATTTCAGAATCCTGATTACTGCCGAATTGATTTGGCTCACCTCCTTCGAGCTGTTCAGACACAGGAAAAACAAAAATTGCATTTGGTACGTTGCTATATCCAAAACTATAGCAGTGGTTGTCTGAAAAGACTTGTTTGTAAACCGGAAGTATGGGATCTGAATTCTATATGCCCTAAATTCTCAGCATTATTTTTGGTTCATGCATATTGTGGTAAGTGCTGATATAACAATGTTCATGCAGGAACCAATTAATTTGTTGTTGGTTGGTTCATTTTTTTCGGTCTTACTGAAATGATGCCATGACAACAGATATTTGCTTAGAGTTTGTACTGTCTTCAACTTCTTAGGAAGTCTATGCCTAATCTGGTAGATTTTGTTAAATGTCTAAAAGTGATTCTTTCAACATTCACCACCACTTTTGGTAGCTGTCAGGCTATATTGATTGTCTTGAGGGAATATCAAGGTCCAGTTATAGCTTAAGCTTGATCCATTTTAGTCAGAATGGTTACATGGACTGGCCTTATTTGGGAAGTGTTTTAAGCAATTTTGGTTTGGACCTGGAGACTTCTAAAAGTAGATAATGTTATGTATGTAACTTTTAAATGATTAGAAATTGGGACCTGAACTCTTTTTTGAGGCAAAAGTAGGTTTTAGAATAGGTACTTGGAAGATTCAAAACAAGTTGCTAAGATGTTCTATTGCAACATGTAAACATTAAATGCATATGTTGGACTTATATCTGGAAAAAAATCATAATAGAAGATGTAATAACACGCGACTCAACATAGAAGATAGTGTTAGGTATAGGCTGTAACAGAAGGGAGGAGAAGAACATGGGTCAAGAACCCCAAAGAGTTGCTAAATTATTTACTTAACTGACCCCAACCTAAGGTTGTCGTGGTGGTTTTCACTATATGCATATGGTTATGGTGCAAATATAATTTTTCTCAGGAACATTATCTTCTTTGTCAAGTCTTCGAAAAGAATATCCCGAATGCATAATTTGGTTAAGTAGATTTTACTGCAAAGAATCCCCTCTAACACTTGGAGTATTTGATTGACTTGAGGAAATTAATTCATAGATGACTAGATGTGCTAGTGCCTTCAGTTTATACAAAGTATCAGGTGCTTGCTGACAGCTATATTTCTCTCTTACAGACAGCTACTATCCAGGTATTGAAAAAGGCTGGCCGTCCCTCAGAACGCCTAGTTAGCCATGAAAATTGCAAATATAAGAAGCCAATGGAGCACGAATGTGTACACGTTCAAGAGATAACAGAAGCAGATGGAACTGAGGAGGCAGAGGCTGAGGCCGAGTACGACAATGCTCTCAAGGAAGCTATAAGAGGTGTGCAGGATGCTGTGACTGCTATAAATGAACACCTAGAAGAGGTTAGGTATGAAATTGCAGCACTCGAAGCCGAGTAACTCAGAATTGAATCGATCACCTTTTGTATGAATAATAATGTGACTTCAGCTTTTGATATATGTATGTTTTATTGAATCTCGGGAAGTATAACACATAACTATCTTCAACTATATGTCATTTTTAATAAGGTACAATTAACTAAGATTTTGGTTATTTAGTTACACGTTTTATAAATTTTTGAATGGAAAATGTTAAGTTTTAAAGGAAAAAGTCTAAAATGTTCTTTAACTAAATATCTAATTTTAGATTTAAAATTAATATTTAATTTTTTATATTTTAAAATTAGATATTTTAGGTCAGAAATTTAGATTTTTACCAAAAGGTATTTTCAAGAATTTATGAAACTTGAGTGTAGTTAAATGATTACCAATGCTTGCTTGGCCAATTGATTAAGCACTTGAGCCTAGAGCCAAAAGGTCTTGGGTTCGAGTCACGCTGCAGTATTTCGTCTTTGCTTCATAATAGCATAGTTACATGTACTTTTCGTTTGAATCTATTGTATTACCATTTTGTGTCACTCACAGCAAATGTTGAGACCTTGTATGAAGAGGCTCAATTGCTCAAACCAGTGTGTGTATTTACCGATTTACCCTTGGAAATCCTCATCCATTTCCAGTCTATGCATCTTCTTTCTTGAACCTACCCTGCGAGCTTGCAGTCGACATGCTTCTTACTAATCTATTCCTATAAAGTCAACAACTCTCTCTACTCGCAGTGAGTTATATCCAATACTTGAGTACCCATCATTTCCAAATTCTCAATTGTACTAGAAATGTCAATCTCAAATGTTTCTCATCAAGGAAGATAGAAACTAGACTGTCACAGGTGTCGGTTCACTTTGCGAACTATCTGGTACGCTCTCTGGGTCTCTTCTCTACGTTGGCTCTTAAAATCGCCAACTAGAAGTGGATTAAGTTTAAATTCACGCCTAAGCTGACTTAGTCATAACCCTCTTCAGAGACTACTGTCAAAACCTGAGAGTTTGGAACTTAATTGGTGGATTGTGCGGTTCTTAGATACAGATGCCACATATCATATCAAACTTAAGAAAAAATAAAAAAAACATTTTAATACACCTAACTATACTCTTACACATAACTAATGCTTTTTGTTACTCTTTCACCAACTCTGTACACAGTTATTATTTTTTGTTTTTAAAAAAAAATGCAACTTAGCCCTCATCATAAATTATTAAATTACCATCATTAATATCCTTTTAGTTTTAAAAATAAATTAATCGGCATGATAACATCATAATGACGTTGTTTTTTCTTATTCATAACTGAACATCAATTCTTCAAACCTTTAATCTGTCCATGCTGGTCAGAATACTGTTGTTGGTTGAAAGTGTGATAGGGTTAAAACCATACTTTAGCGAATCTGCTTAAGTATACGTGTTTGTAAGTAATAACCGGTAAGAATCGGGTCAAATTCTACATGGACTAAAGAAATGGCTATTTAATTATGTATCGTGTGTGTGCGAGATTATAAAACTATGATTAACTAGAGAATTTAAAATGACAAACTAATGACCGAACTAGAACAAATTAGATTTTATCAAGTAATTAAACAAGTACCAAGGAGGTTATATCATGCAATTTTTTTTATATCATTTAAGTATTACTCTAATCATGCTTCATGTGATTAACATATGCCCAATTTCCTAACTTATCTCTCGACAATGAGAATTGCCTAATCCTTCGTCAAATTCTTGCTCTCTCGATCTCGAATTAGACTTGAAACTGCTTTAACCCGACAATCTCGGGTTAAGGGTTGCAAAGGGGTGTCTCAACACGGTTTCGATCCCCTAACCCCCGATGTTTCCTATATCCGATGCTACTCGTCCATCTCGAGATCAATTTAGCAACTCAATCAATCACCCTAGATGGCCAATCTAAAGCAAAAGCATTAGAAGAAGGGAACATAAATCACACTCCACATCCTAGAGCTAATACCCCAATAACAATCAAAATAAACCATACAAAATTTAGCACCCATGGCCGAAGGTTTTAACCCTCAGCCATGGTGCTCAAGTCAAAAGTCACGGAGATACAACCAAATATAAGAATTGAAAATACAAGCAATTCTATAATCTAAAGAGAGGAAGAAATGCTCATAAGATCTTCTATTTGGCTCTATCTTCTAGCTTTGATGATCTCTACTTGATGCTCTTCAAAAATTGTTGGTGAAGTGATGGATAAGCCTTTGATTCCCATACCTAAAATTTAAACACCAAAGCTCCTCTCAGCATCAACATGTTCCATTATTTCTATATAATGTCAAATCAAAAGGTGTCGAATTGGCATCCTTACGGATCCACAACAACTGCCACTGAGATTTAGTGAAAGAAAACAAATAAAAAATTGAACAGAGTATTGTTTAATTGAACTAGATCTAAAATTTCTAACAATAATTTAAGAAATTAGAGTATTTGGTACGAGTCTTCCCATATCAATGTGCTCACATCTACTAAAATAATGAATTTTGAGGAAGAGCAATAAAATGGTAATTAAACATCAGTACACCTAACTATCGGTTATTCTCAAATTGGTATCCCGAACTAAAAAACTCGATTTGCACTCACCAAACTACTATTTTTTACACTTAACTTCAACGGAGTTAAATCTAACATAACTTTGATATCGAAAGACCAAAATGATCTCTATAATTTTATTTTGAAATTATACTGGTCTAACTAGTCAAATCCAGTCTGATCGGCTCAAATTAAAAACTGGTTTATTTTTATTTAATAAATAATCATTACAAAAAGGGAAAAGAACACTTTTGTGCACCTAAATATACACTTTTCACACTTTCATACCCTACATTTTTTTTCTTTTTTTCAGTACCCTGAATTTCATTTTGGGACAACTTACTCTTGAAATTCCAAAATACCTAAACTACCCCTGAAATTGAACCAAAATTAAATATGGTCTAATATTGTCCAATTTAATCGTTGAAAATACCAAAATGCCCTTAAATCATTTTAAAATTTTCAAAACCTACCCCTCTCTCTCCACCTCCCTCCTCTCCTCCTCCTCCTCCTCCCTCCTTCCTCCTCTTCCTCACCCTCGCCCCCTCTTCTTCACTTCTTCACGCACATAACGCTCTCGTTGGAAAAGGAACGACAATGGTCAGGCAAGAACAAACCGTAGAGAAGAAAAAACCAGAGCGAGAGAAAATGCCCTTGCTTCTCCGGCGACGCCCTCGCAGCTGCAGAGCCTCAGCTTCTTGAGGCCCTTGCAGCCCCTCCATACCCAGTTCAGCCCCAAATCGCCGGACTCGATTCCAGAAAATGACACCATTTCTAGACCCAATTCAGCCTCGGTCTCTTCAAAATCCCCAAATTGGTCTTGTTGTTGATGTTCTTCTTCCTCCGCCGCCCAATTCCGGCGAGACACAGCGATGGAGAGCTCTTTCAGAGCCGGAAATCGAGCGACCCAGGAGAGAGAGACCCGAGCTCGAACTCGCACCCTCTCTGCACGACGAATCGAATCCGACCTCCGACACCAAATTCACAAACTCGTCGAGCCCCAACCGCCCAAACCTCCGCTCGTCCCTGTCTAGGAGCCTCAGGACCTCCAAGAAAAACGCCGAATCGCAGGGCAGGACGAGGACTCCGTCGCCGGGGAACCCGAGCTCCTCCTCTGCATTGTTCAAGAGACCCACAACCACCGAAAGCTTCAAGAACCGCGTCGGAATCACGAACTGCCTCCGCTCCGGCCCGGCGGGGACGCCGGAGGGGATACTGGAGAAAATTTTGTTATTCAATGGAGGGTAAAAAAGTAATTTCATATTAATTAAATTATGGTTGGATCTGGTTGAAATTGAATCGGCTCAATTCCAAGGGTAATTTTGGTATTTTTGGTATTTTAAGGGTAAGTTGTCCCAAAATGAAATTCATGATACTAAAAAAGAAAAAAAAGGGTAGGGTATGAAAGTGTGAAAAATGTATATTTAGGTGCACAAAAGTGTTCTTTTCCCTTACAAAAATTGACATAACTACCCTCCTTAGTTGTTTAAATTTTCAACAAATGCCATATTGTCTTTGATTAAAGAATCCATTCTTCCATCGTATACAGAAATGCCATATAACCTTAGAATAAACTTATCTTCGTCAAAAAAAAAGAAAAAAAATCAACTCATCTACCATTTTCGTGAATCAACCCAAAACAAAAACAACCTTCAATAATCAAACACGCATATGAAAAGTTATTGTTCAAGTAGTCAAGGAGATTTACTAATAATATTCATCTGAAACCATAAATTGAATAATAATGAACACATAGGTTTCCTACGATTAGTGGAGAGAGGGTCGAACCAATGACATATGAACTCTAAGTTTTAAGTGAAAAGAAATCGTATGTGTAATTTGTGTGCAATCTTTAATTTTGAGATTTGAGTGAAAAGGGAACAATTTTTATTCCCGACACTTTGGCATTTGCATGATTTCACTAGCATATATGTCTTTTTGTGTACAATTGTTAAGTTATGTGCTGGTAGTTCTATGAATAATCTATCATCGCTATGCTTGAAATGATATGAGAATAAATATTTTAAGTGCGCAACATGTTTCATCGAGTTTTGAAAATAAGTTTTGATATGTTGAAAATTTTTGTGAATATCGAGTCTTTAACATCTAATTTCTATTTTTTGTAAAGTTACTAACTTTTTGTCATTTTTGTATAGTAAGATCGAGTATAGATCATTATCATTTGCACGTGCATACTTTTTAGGTTGGGGGCTGTATCCCTACAAAACTATCAGGAGACATCGAGCTCCCCCTATCGGATTTAACTTCGGGGTTTCGCTTGGATTAGTTTGTATACGGTAGCTTAATCGGTTTTAAATTTATAGCTTTTAATTAAGGGCAGTAGAGAAGATATTTAAGTGTATTTTAAAATGTCATTTTCTTTGTAATTTTAAGGGATAATTTCACCCCAACCCCCTAGAATAAGCAGAATCTCACATAACACCCCCTAGAATTATTCTTCTCACATGCACCCCTTACTTTGGTTATTATCTCACTTGAGAATTTTCCGTTAGCTTCCTTCCATCTCCATACCAAAATTGAGGTTAAAAAAACAAAAATGCCCTCACTTTTGTTTTAAATTTTCAAATGTTGCCATTTTTTTCACACCTCACCATTTCTCTCTCTTCTTCCCCAAACATATATTCTTTTTTCACTATTTCATTTCTCTACTTCCATCAATGAAGTTCTAAATCAAGACTTCTCATTAACAAATCAATTCTAAAAAAATCAAAACTCATATGCGAAAAATCCCTAAAAACAAGATTCTATATCAAATTTGTATATGGATTTGTTGTGTGTTCTTGTGTTTAGGGGTTTATGGCATATGAGTTTTAATTTTTTTAGTCTTGATTTGTTAAGGAGAGGTCTTGATTTAGATTTTCATTTATGGAGGTGGAGAAATGGAAGAGTATGAAAAAAAATAAATGTTTGGGGAAGAAGAGATAAAAATGGTGTAGTGTGGATTAAATGACACATTGGAAAATTTAAGGGGATGTATTCAATTAGGATTTTAATGGATTTGATAAGTTTTTCTAAATCTTGTGGTGTTAAATTAAGATTTTAAAAATTTCTTTAAAATCTTTTGATATTCAATTATGACTTTAAAAATTCTTTTTAAATCTGATGGTATTGGAAAAATCAAGGATTTTGAGGGATTTCAATAAATGAATGACTTTGAGAGCCTTGATATAAATACCAAACTCTTTTAGAAATATTATCTCCAACCATCATATTTGCATTTTATGAAAAAAGAAGATGAAAAGACTTCATTCTCTAAAGGTATTACTCTCACACCATTTTTTCCATTTCTCATTAATTAAGGAATCTATAAATTTGCATAACCTACAATGGATTAATATGTTGAGGGATATTTGTTGTCTCCTTAGTTTGTTTTAAACTTCTATTTTGTTATTGATATTTTTTTAATGAATTTATGTAATTTTGAAGTTGGATAATTTTTATTATGTTTTTATTATTTTTAGTCTAACTTTGAATTGAAACATTAAAAAGTAAGAGTCATTGCACAAAAATAAAAATAAGTCCATTAAAATATACAAGACTCTACAAGAAATTGAAAAAGTTTATTAAAATCATTTCATTAAAATCAACAAGACTCTTTATAAACTTGAAAGAGTCTATAGAATTATAAGAATCTATGAACTTTTAAAAGTCATTCAAAATTAATTAAAGTTTTAATTGAATATACCCCCTAAAACAAAAGTGAGGGCATTTCTTTTTAACCTCAATTTTGGATGAAGATTGCGGAAGCTAATAGAAAATGTTCAAGTGAGATAATAGCCAAAGTAAGGAGATTCATGTGAGAAGAATAATTGTAGAAGGTGTTATGTGAGATTCTGTTTATTCTAAAGGGGCGTGGGTGAAATTATCTCTTTTATAAAAAATCATTTTGTTGATATTAACATTTAGGTGTCCGTGGTTGTAGGTCATCCAATTCGCCCCCTCCATCCATTCCAGCAATGTTAGCTTGTACGCAGTCACAAATCGGCTATGGCCTCCTCGTGTTTCAGGCATATCCTTGTATCAATCTCACCTGGAAGCCACCCCCACGAGGCGTTACCCAGAAATCACGCCTCCATGCCCAACGTCTCTCAGAGCCGATTACCACGACGGAGTACCTGGTAAGGTCTGTGGGTCTCCCCCGCGAATCGGCCGGCAAGAGCAAGCCCTCCGACACCGAGCTTAAATCCATCTCCAATGCCGATTCGGTCCTTGCCCTCTTCAGGGACTACGGTTTCACCGATTCCCAACTGGCCACCTTCTTCTCCGTCCGTCCGAAGGCGCTCGGCTTCGACGCCCACGGTATCTGGAAGCCCAAGCTCGATTTCTTGGCCCAAAACGGCGTCTCCGGCGAAACCCTTGTCAACATCCTCGCCAAAGACCCCTCAGTCCTCTCAAAAAGCCTCTCCAAAACCATCGCTCCTTGTTTCGATTTCCTCAGAGCCTTCTTAGGCACCAAAGCCACCGCCTCTCTCTTCTCGCCCTACCGCGGCTCCTCCATTCTGCGCCACTTCTCAGACACCACCGCGCCCAACGCGGAGGCGATGCGGAGCTTCGGCATCCCGGATGAGAACTTGGTCAATCTGTTCCTGAAGCGAGCCAATGTTCTGTGTTGCCAAGTCGATAAGTTCCCTGAGCTCCTGGACGATGTTAAAGAGGCGGGTTTTGATCCTCAGGGCATGATGTTCATATACGCCCTCTGCGTTTTCAAACGTATCAGGAAAGAGGCGAGGGTCTCGAAAATGGGCTTGCTCAAGAATAGCTTTGGCTGGAGTGATGAGCAGGTTCGGGACTTGATTCTCAAACAACCCACTTTCCTGAGATTGTCAGAGCACAGGTCGAAGGAAGTTGTCGACTTCTTCATGAACAGATTGGAGTGGACGCCTGAGGACATTGCCAAGTACCCGAGCGTCTTGTTTTGCAGCTTTGAGGATAAGATTTTTCCCAGGTTGTCTGTGGTTCAAGTTTTGATAGCCAAAGGTCTCAAGAAGAAAACTAGCATAGGTTGGGCGATTAAGGCTTCCGAACCCGTGTTCTTGGAGAGATATGTCCACAGATATGAACAAGAAATCCCTAACCTTCTCGAGCTCTACCAACAAAATTTGCAGAAGTCAGTGAAACTCGGGTGATTGTTTTAGCCCTCTTGTTTCAGATAGAGGTCTGTATCGAAGCCAAAAAGAGTAGGGGATTAATTGTAAGTGCAATCAAGTCTTTGGTTTAGCTGTGTCTTTGCCTAATTATTTTGGATGGGTCATAAATAGAATGTCGCATAGTTGCCTTGTTTTCTATTTGATTCACAAGGTGTTCTCTTCACGGTGCATGCCTGTATCTTGCGCAGGTTATGGGGTGCTGAGTCAATCTTTTAGTGTTGGTGGAAGGATGGCCTATTCTGATGATGCTTGCTTGCGTTGCTGTCACAGGTACCGGGAACTTACAAGAATGCTATGTCATGGCAATATTAAATGCATATAAGCAGTGCCTTGATGCATGTGATCCTTATGGTTTGAGCATATATATAGTTGCGCATTAACATTATGAAATCCGTTATGCTAATGTATTTGTGTTCTCACTCTCTGCTGTCTTAGATAGTTTCTTTTTTGGCATTCTTACAGTTTCTATGACATTGATTTGAGGTTTTTATGGATATTCTTACAGTTATGGTCAATTTCTCTTGACTAGTTTGGTATGTTTATTGTTGCAATGCATTAAAATGATTTTCAAGCAAAGCTGCTTTTGAACAGACCTTGAAAGTTGTAGTGAAATTGGATTTCTATGAAGTGAGTAAATTCCAAGCATAGAATCAGAAATGAGGTCAGTGGTAACTAAAGTCATGACATTGTCTATAAACAAAGGACATCGTGTACTCTTCCAACAAAAAGGGTCTACACGAGCAATGAGACACTTTTTTTGCTCAAAAGAAAGATGTATTTGCTATGTGGGGGTATTTCAGGAGCAACTTATCATTTCCCCTGAAAATTGGGATAAATATAACATTGGGTCATTTACGTTTATATGTTTTTCCATTATATAGTGTTGTGATTAAGTCCTTGATGTTACACTTAATTTTCAAATTCTTACTATACACTTGGTCCACGCTTTCTTGGTCGTATTTGTGATCTTTAAAAAGTTTTAAATCCATCATCTCCACCGTGGAACTGGTGTCTCGTTGAGTTTCTCTTCTTCTTCAATGTTCCAACCCCATCTCCCCCAATTTCATCACCACCTCAAAACCATCCTTCATCAAGAAATCAATCGTGGACAAAGCCACCACCGCTACGGCAGCACCGTCTTCAATGGCGGCGGCATGACAAATGATGACAAATGACAAATAACAAAACAAATCTGGACAGGCTCCGTAGCTCCACCGCTTGCTCGGAGTGGCGCTCGATATGGTGAGGAAGCGTCACCTTCGGAGGTCGATATGGCCGAATCGAAACCGCAATTCCAGTGAGGTCCTTCTCGCGAATTGGAGTTTGCAGCTCGCTTAATCGGTGGTGTTCAGTACTCCGTCGGAGCTCGGGTCGATGCCGCCGACGGTTTGTGCTCGGCGAAGACGGCTCCGTCTTCAACGCCGGATTGGATGTCGACGCCTCCTACAAATGGGTTAGCGGCTTTGCCAAGATGTCCAAATAGGGTTAATGGCTTTAGGTCCGAATAGGGTTAATGAACAATTATTTTTTAAAATTTGAAATTGTTTATTAAAAGACTAATATACCCTTGAACAATATTTATCAAAAAGGATGAAAAGGGGCAAAAGAGTATTTTTACAAATTAAACCGGTCAGATTGAACCGGTTTGATCGGATTTGAACCGATCAAATTTCAAATCATAACTATTGAGGACATTTTAGACTTTTTACAAACTGATTCTGTTATATTTAACAGCCGTTACCTTAAGTGTAACTTAAAAATTGTTGGGGTATCGACAAAAAAAGTTTCAAACTTAGGGTACTGATTTCTAAATGAGGCAAACTTGGGTATGGAATTACTCCTTATTTATTTCTTGATCGAACCCATCGTTGAATAGTTATCAAATTACCCTTTACATATTCTTTTAACATTTTCACTTTTGGCTAGAACTTCTTCATTTGTATCTTGTACACTTTTCGTTTTTCAGACCTCGTGTTATCTTCTTTGCTCGATCAATTCTATAGATATCATTTTCTGTTTTCCTTGTATCAAACTTCTCATACGTCTCATTGTAATCTTTTTCTTTTGTGATCCTTACCAATTTCTTAACTTATTATTTTGCTAACTTTTACATCTTTCGCAGTTCACGATATTATTAGTTTTCTTCAAATCTCCGTAAACATCACGTTTAACTGGAATAACCTCTTTGACTTCTTCATGCCACTTGACACATCCTTAGCAAGTGGTACACGCCCTTTTCATTCATCGTATAATATTTCTCATAATTCTCTTTACACAAGTTGTCATTTTGTTCCACGTGACATTGGTCATGCGTTCTATTCCAATCCGCCTCCTTGATTACTTATTCCACAAAACTTTCTTGAGCCCCTTCTCTTAATTGCCACAACTCCAATGAACATCTTCTCCTAAACTGGTATAACTTGGACGATCTCATCTAAATTCTTCTCAAAAATTTGTTCACATAGCTCGTCCAAACCTACTTATGATGCATGCACACTAATGATATTTTTGAAAAATTAGTTTAATTAGTATGTTTCTATCTTCATTCTTCTTCACTTCCACACTACTCTCAACTATCTTCTTGTCTACACCCTCCAATATGCTTCTATCTTCATCCCTCTTCACTTCCACAACACTCTCAACTATCTTTTTGTCTACAATAATACTCATTTCATTACAACTTTACCATTCGCCCCTAACACACACACACACACACACACACGGTCATAACCTTACTTCGATGCAGCACCTCTGAAATTCTGGTTAGTCACAGAGGCAAGATGTCACACACAATGTTGGAGCAATGTGTCCGACGACTTGCTTGATCACAGATAATGGATAATTAATAACTG